>APFE031410149.1:19536-53702 GCA_000404065.3 Pinus taeda | reverse complement strand
TGGAATGATTGTCCAAGACTTTTTGGAGATCTGGAGAAATAGATGATTCTGATGTGGAAACATCTAGCGAACATAATTGTGCAATTACACCTCTTTGTTCCTTTTTTAGAAGCTTTGTCATACCATTATTGTTGATTATCTTTCCTGGTTTCCCTGCAATACCCCTTAATTCTAGCAATGAAAAATTACATATTTTCTATATATAAAGAACCAACACATATTCATTCAATTGATCAAGGGATGAGAGAGATACATTTTTTTTTTAAATTTTATACTTTTTAGAAATTTCATCATGATATAAATTATAATAAATAACTGAAAGTTCCAAAAATATATAAAATTAAAAAACAAGTGCTCTTATTTTATTTCTTTGGTAACTCAACTCAACCTTTTTAATTATCTAGTGTAAATTCTTATATATATATTATATCTTATCTATATTATATAATATAGTATGTTATATATATATATGTAATATTTTTATAATATCTATTATTTTATTTTTAATTTAAAATATTATTTTAATTTCTTTTATAATTATATTATAACTTCGCCCTTCAACTTCCCTTCCCTCCCCTCTCCGGAAGGATAATGGTATATTCTTTGCCATTTCTGATCTACTCGGTGATGCACCAACTCTCACAAAAGTCGAAATATTTTTAATTAATAATATTATTTTAATTTTCTTTCTAATTATTATTATAATTTTCACCGTTCAACTTCCCTTCGCTTCCCTCTCAGGAATGATAATGGTATATTAAATGACCATATATATCTACTCGGTGATTTCACCAACTCTCACACAAGTATTCGACTTATTTTTAGTATTAAAATCTCTTCGATTTCCTTGTTATGTTGTCTTTCGAGAGAACGAACTTTGGATCGTGATCCTCGGATTGTTGTGGATGGGGAATCGACTGTGCATACAGATGAATTGGCATGTGATTTCCCATTGTGAAATTCAGGGAGTGTGACTCATGATTTCCCGAACACAGCAAATGTGGGATTGCACATGTAGGTGTGGTGGTGATCTTCCAATAACATTCTCATTACAAGCGATCACTTTTGTTATCAGCTTGTAGCCTATATTGCAAACAGAGTGAAAATTATTCTTCCAGAGATTATTCTTGAGAATCAGGGAGGTTTTATTCAGGGAAGACAATTTGTGGACAATTTTATCCTCGTCCAAGAGGCGATCCACTCAAGCTTGACCTGGAAAGAGAAAGAAATGGTTATCAAGTTAGGTCTTGAAAGCGCCTTTGACAGGGTGAGACGTAGATTTATGTTGGATGTCCTGCATAAACTTGGTTTTGGCCACAAATTTATCAACTGGATCAAGGCTTGTATTAGTGATCCCTAGATTGCCCCTTTGGTTAATGGGATGTATACTGACTTCTTCAAAGCCTCTAGAAGGCTGAGGCAAGGGTGTCCTCTCTCCCCCTTGCTCTTTGTCCTCCAAGCTTATGTTATCAGCTTCCTTTTGAATAAAAAGCAGACTGATCAAGAAATAAAAGGTTTCAACATCGCAAGAGGTGTCAAAAACATAAATCATGCACTTTTCACAGATGACTCTCTCTTGTTGGGTGCTGCCTCCTTGCCCTCGGCTAAAAGATTTAAAGACGTGGTCGATGCCTATTGTGAAGACTCGAGAAGCAGCCTCAATAAAGGCAAATTTCATATCTTCAGCTGGAACTCTATTGCCAGATTGCTCCAAGCCATCTCTGGTTGTTTCGGCTTTGCAGCCTCCTCTTCTTGGTCATCCTTCATGTATTTGGGGCTCCCTTCCAAAATCCAATCCTAGGGCTTCAGTTGGCCCAATCTGGGTGGAAAGACAGTGCTTATAAAAGCTACCTTGAACAACCTTGCCATTTATCAGTCTGCAATTATGATGGCTCCTATTGGCATCATGAGGAAAATGGAGGAATACATAAGAAATTTCTTTTGGAAATTCGGCAAAGCAAATGACAAGAAAATCCCTCTATTAAGTTGGGGTATAATCTCCTTGCCCAGAATGGAAGGTGGATTGAACTTCAAGAATATCAATAAGAAAAATATCGCATTGGGTGCAAAACTGTTATGGAGGATAATTGCCCCAAATTCGGGTTGGGCTCAACTAGCGTTGTGAAAAAAATATTTCCGTGGGCAGAGAACACGCTGTCTAGACAACCCCATTACAACCTCCAGAACGATGATCCATAAACTATGTGAAAAAGCTTCCGCCTTAATTAAATTCCATGTGCACTGGATCCCTGGAAATGGCAAGTGCATTAAAATCTGGGATGATCGTATTATGGGTAGTGATCCCTATCTGTTGATCACTCCCTAGTTTTGCTGAAAGATTGGATGGAAAAAATGTTTTGGGACATATCACATTAGGAGAATGGTGATTGGCAGAGTTGAGAAAAATTAGAGATGCCTATGAACCTTTCCAAAGATTACGCTACCTTTCTTTCCCTCTTAAAAGGCAAAGCCCCATTGAATAGCAGAAAATTAGACACTCGGGGATGGGGTCTGATCCCTGGGCGTTATTCAATTTCGCAGGGTTATAGGAAGATCTCTCTGCATCCAAATGTCCCTCCTAATCCGAAGCCCTAGTAGGGGATCTGGTCTTAGACAACGATCCACAAAATCAACTCATTCTGCTGGCTTCTTTGCAATCAGAGAATTTTGACCGACGATAGGATTCAAAAAAGAGGCTTTATGGGGTCCTCCCATTGCTTGCTTTGTGGGGAAGATGAAGAAAATGCCTCCCATCTGATGTTGTTCTGTAATTTTGTTACAGATCTTTGGAAAGAGGCCTTAAGCCCTTGGAGCATTGACTTCGCCCCCCCAATCGTTGCTTAGACCTATTCTCAAACTGGAAGCTTACGTACGCTAGTGGCACTTCTCAGAATGCTCATATAAAAGAAGCTTGGCTCGCCCTTCCCAAATTAATTTGTTGGCATATATGGCTAGAAAGAAACCAAAGGATATTCAGAGACAAGAAGAGAGATCCCAAGTTAACGTGGGTAAAAATTAAAAGCCATCTAAAATATTGTTTGGGGGATTCGCTAGATGGGGCAGATCTTAGTGAACAAGATGCTGAATGGGGCGCTACTATTGATCTCCACTTCATTGATATAGTCAGGAACTCCTCTCTATCACTGGAAAATCCACCTAAAGGCTGCATAATTCTTTGAGTTTTGCACCAAGAAGGCAAGAAATGCTCTCTTTTTTGACGACGCAGCAAAAGGCAATCATGGTATTTTTGGAGAAGGTGGTGTAGTCAAAAGTGCAGAGGGCAGAACTGAATCTAGATACGCCAAGGGAGTGGGCTTCAATACCATCATTCAAGATGAAGCTCTAGCTCTTCTCTAGGGGCTGAAGCTTCTCATTTTTCTAGGTACCAAAGATGCAATAGTATTTGGTGATTCCCAATCTATTATAAAGGCCATTGTGGACAACTCCTCACCTTTAGATTTAAGGTTATCAAGATTGCTGAGCAGAATTAGATCCCTGATAAAATCCTTTCAGAGTCTAGAATTTCTTCATGTAAGGAGAGATAACAAAGCAGTTCTCCTCCCCCTCGGAGTTCTTCTAAGAGACGAAGACGAAGACTGGGATCCTATCCCTTAACTGTCTGATCAAAATGTTTTACTGTCTTTTATTGAAGTAGTTTGTTTGTATCTGCAAATTAGGAAAGATGGAGAAGATTACTCGTAATATAGTTTGTAAAATCTGCAGGTTCACTAGTGGGGAAGCCATATGGTTCCTGGCCGAGGAGATGTCTGAGCTTTGCCTACCTCTTTGTAATCTAAATTGAAGCATTTCTACCAAGAATCAATATATCATTCTAACAGTTTCTGTCAAAAAAAAAAAATTTCTCATTACAAGCGATTAATAATTACGTGTGTTACAAGAACACACACTAAAATATGATATGATTTCAGAATCTAGAGCGAGATTCTCACGAAACGTTTGAATTAGGTTTTACATCCCATCATTCTGAACCTGCTCCGAGGTATTGTTTAGGAATATTTACAATGTATTTGATGTTTGAATTTGTTTTTAAAATTTTATTTTAATATTTAAATTTGTAGTAATATATATATATATATATATATATATATATATATATATATATATATATATATATTATATATTTTTATAATTAAGAAGTATTAGTGAATTTATTTTATTTTATTTTTTTTTTACTCATATTTTCATTTTAATATAAAAATACTAAACTTTATTATTTTTTAAAGATTTGTCGTATTTTTAAATATATTAAAAAAGTAGGGTTTGCTAGGAGGCATTTTGTTTAATCTCAATGGAAATGTTGAGGCTATGTATTCAAGGGGCTGGGAAAAAGGTTGTACGATCAAGCTGAAACCTATGATATTATTTAGGATTTTACATAGAAAAAGACAAAGGGCCGAAAGATTTGATTATTCTAGGGGATTCTCTCTTAATTATTCGGCATATAAAATTTCGCAAGCTTCCAAAAGATAGCTCTCTTTCTAAGAACTTTCAAAGGATCAAATAGTTATTTGGAGTCCTCTACAACACGGAATTGTATCACATCTTACGAGCCAACAACTCGGAGGCAGACAAGCTAGCAAATGTGGTAGACAAGCTAACAAAGATTGGTCTTATCCCTTTTTCATTAATCAAACGACACCCCCAATAATTGCCCCTCACCATTCAATGATAACTCAATCCTCCCTCATTCAACTTCATGGTTGTTCATTGGCCTTGTGTTAGCAAAGTGTGTGTCCCTTCTTGGTCAGTCTCGTCATGTTGTGTTTGTATATTTCGGTTCGCATGCTCAAAACATCATCCCTACAGAGTTCAAGCGCAGGGAAAATTTTCTTGAATGAACAATGATGACGAAATAAGATCAAATCCCAAGGGATTCAATGTCTAAGTTAATGGAGCTCATGTAGGGTGGAAGTGTTGGTAGCATTAAATTCTTAAAGGGCCTCCCCTTGGGAGCACTCTCTATCATTTATTTGACTCAATTTTTCTTACCACTTCTACATTTCAATATCTTGGGGCTTCTTCCATTGCCAATTGTGGTGTCAAGCCATCCTCTTTGGTGGGATTTCTTTTCAATGCTCCTCTCTCAGTTCCAATTTCTCCTGAGGTTTGTGGTTGTGTGGGCTTGTCATTTCTGTTTTTGGGAACTTTGGCATTTGAGCATTGCAGAATTCAAGGGGAATTTGGGCCCTCAAAATATTGTTCTCTCCCCTCCTCGTCTATTGTGACTATGCTTTTTTCAAGGTAACTCTAACCTTGATCTCGTTAGTCCTGTTTGAATGCAAATTGTGGGTCTAGCTTACTTCTCCCAGAACATTGGTTTTGAAAGAGGCCACAAAATTGTAATTTGAAATGATGGGGTTCTTTCAAAGGTCATTTCTATAAGAAGTCTTTGTAACCAAAGTAATTTAGTCAGAACAATTTTGGTTTTTTACCATATTGGCCACCTTTCTCTTTTATTATGGAGGGATAGATCTATCCACAGTAAGTTGTTGATATATTCCTTAATTGCTAACAATTGGGTTGACAATTGCTATAGTTGTATGAATTACCCCTTGGATTCTGAGTCCCCTTCGAAGGATTTCCCATGTTTGCGTTGTCTCTCAACTCATAAAGGCCTTTAGACTAATCCCAAGCTGCAAGTCAATTTTTGTCAAATGAGTCATTCTCACATTGAGATGGAAGAAGAGACGCAAACTCTTAAAGTCCAATTTTGTTGATTTTATGATGAAGTGGATGCGCTAAGAAGCATGATAAGAGAACTGAAAATCAAGGAATTTCAAGGGATAAAGGCTCACCATTAGTGTGTCATTCGGAAACATGATTTTGACCTAGACCTGTCTACGAGCAATAATGTCCATTGTTAATGGTCTACATATATAATGTTTGTTGTTAATGGTCTACATATATATTATGAATGTTTTTCTTCATGACACTTTGGTTATATACTTAGTATATCTAGTATTATGTAGAATTTTCTCACAAAGTCCTAGATTAATTCTAGTTTTATAGTAAAATTTTGTAATCAATATAATATGAATACCCAATTGGATTTGTTCTTTGAAAATGTATTTATGAGTTTTTCATTTAAAAAATACTAAAATTTAATAATCATATACTTATTTTTACTTAAATATATATAATATTATATAAAAAAATAATATTTCACTATAATATTATTATTTGTTTTGAATTATTATGTAATTTCACATCTTGAATGCCATATTAAAATAATGTTTTTAAATTAATATATTGAAAACCAATTTCTTTTATTCTTATAATAAATTTATTTAAATATAATTTCAAAATTATATATAATATATAATGTTTTTTTATATATTATATATATTAATATGGATAATTTTTACTCTTGAATTTTTTAAGCGTATACTCCTGAACCTCATCTACAATGAATACTAACTACCTAATACAATATTCAGTATTGATAATTTCGCGAGAAAATGAGTTTCTCAAAAGAAACATCACGCGTGCGTGATGTTGAGTATTTTAAAAAACAAATGTGTTGTAAGAAGAAAATTGGCATAATTTTTATTAGAATGTACACGTTTTTTAATTTACATAATTTTATTATATTTTATTAGAAAATATGATAGGTTTGGAATCGATTTGCAACTAATTTCATTTCTCTTAAAAGAAATATTTATATTCCTTAAAAAAAATATGAAAACAAGTCTGATCAGCCATTTTAACTTGTAAAATTTTGGTGTTTGGAATAATCATATCCCTATTACAGTAAACAATTTGTATCTTACACTAAGAATTTGGTAGTTTAGTTTTTATATGCAAAATTATATTTATAATAAATATATGTATATTTTATATATAAATATAAAAATGATTTTTATTGGGAAAAAATATATCAATATAATTTTTTTGATTTACTTATATGATTATATTTAAAAATTCATGTTATATTTTAAGTTATATTATTATAATATAAATATTGTGAATATATTAATTATAATTTTTTATGATTTATTAAATTATTATATTATAAATTCAGGTTACATTTTAATTTATAATATTATAGTTATATTATTATAATATTTATATTCTAATATAAACATTGTAAAAATATTACATTGAGGGTGTTGTTTATTTTTTATTTTTTTGGTATTTAAGTTTATAAGTAAAAGAATATTTGGATACTATAGGATGTAATGGCTCTGAGTTCTCTGGTATCATCATTAATCTTCTCCTCTATGATGAGGATATTGTTCTTCTAGCTAGAAACCACAATGATCTCAATCCTTATCTTAAAATCCTCCATAATTACTGTTCCGAGATGAGTATCACAATTAATACCTAGAAGACTAAAGTCATGATAAGTGAATGGGAAAACATCTTCCATGGTAATTTCATCTATGATTACAATTACTTGGAGCAAGTTTCTTCATGCACTTATTTAGGTATTGACATTCGTCATCAAATTATAACATTGAGCAAAGGAATAAAAAAAGCGTTCATCTTTGATACTTTATATGGATGTGAGGTTTGGGATTGCAGTATATCTTGTGAGTAGTGGAGTATGATCAAGATGATTCAAAAGCAATTTATAACCTACAACCTCAAGATTAAAGGAAATATTCCCTATCCTATTCTCTCAATAGAAGCTAGCCTTTATTCCATTGAAAGTATGACTATGTTTAGATAATTTGATGTATAAGAAGAAGATTTACAACATGGAAGCTAACAGGTTTCCTTTTCCCAAAATTGCTTCTAACACCCATATCTGTCTCAAATGTAGAGAAGATAATACCTAGTCTAGACTCGAACAGTGCGGGATACATGAGAAGATAATCTTGACAAATAAAGATAGTAATAATAATACTATTACCTCCAAATTTAGACATAAATTATGAGATAATATTAAAAAAAAAAAAACATAAATATTATAAAAAAATATAACCCACCCTTCCTAATCAAAAGCCAAAATTTTGAATTAAACCTTTACATTACTTCTCATTAACGTTACTCACAATATTAATTTACCTAGCAAGGTGGTAAGGAGACGTTGCACAACATTGTGGGCCTGCTCTATAGTCTGAAATCGACGGAAACCCAAGTAGCTGAAGTATCTGAAAGTCTGCATGATCGATAGCTGCCGTGCGTGACGTTTTCTTGTTTCCCACCTTCTCATGCTCCCAGGAGTCGAAGAGTCCGGAGACGTAGCGACTGATTAATATGAACCATTTCGACATCGAAAGGTCACTCGGCATAATTTTAGTATTAAATTGGATTTGTAATCTTTCAGGCACTGCTATTTACTTTGTCATCGAAAGGCGCGTTTTGTTTTTCGGGAAGGGCCTTTTTATCGTCAAGTTGTGGTTTTATGAGCATGCCAGCTTTACATATAGTTTTAATATATTTTTAGTGCAACATTTATTGGTGAGATCTCATTTTCAGAAAGGATTTCATATAAAATAGATATGTGATTTTATTAATAATTAATATAAGTTAATAAGTTAACATCTGTAATTTAAAATTACTAAAATATATTTTTTATATTTTATTTTAATTTTTTATAAGTTTTAAAATTAAAATATTGAATTCCAACCTATTTTATTTTTATGTTATGATTACCTCAAAATCATTTTTTATAATTATATATAATATAATATAGTAATTAAATATATATATATATATGTATGGGAAAATAATTTAGAATAATTTTTTATTTTATTTTATTTTTGAGATAAATTATGAATTAAAATATTTTAAAATCAATTTCATATTTTTATCTTAAAAATTTATAAAAATACTAATATAATATAATTTTTATATCTCTATATTTAAATTGGCATTGCTAATTGACACTTACACATGAGAATAAATTTGATTATTTCTTAATTTAATCTTAATTTTATTATTGTATGTCAATAACGATACTAGTTCAAATACTCTTTACTGAAAAAAAAATTGACAAATGGATTGTAATGACTTGTACTTGGTCCTTCTTAAACCATTATAAATGTAGATTTAAAATTGATAATAGGTAAAATATTTGAGTGATGATTATGTGATTAAATGACTTATACTTTAAATATTTTCATCTCTTTTGATACATGCTCTATCATCTTCTTCACATTTAGTTGTAAAAATGGTTTTTCATGTAAGAAAAATGTTCTTCGCCAATTATTGATATATTAAGTGGCTCTAATAGTTAAACACATTTATTAAGTGGCTCTAATAGTTAAACACATTTAGACAATCTTAATCTTAATCTTATTATTATATGTCAAGAGCGATATTAGTTCAAATACTATTTAGTGAAAAAAATTGAGAAATGGATTGCACTGATCTGCATTTGGTCCTTCTTGAACCATTATAAATGTAGGCTTAAAATTGACAATAGGGAAAATATTTCAATGATGATTATGTAAATAAATTACTTATACCTTAGATATTTTCATCTCTTGATACATGCTCTATCATCTCCCTTATGTTTAGCTATAGAAAATGCTTTTCAATGTAAGAAGAATGTTCTTATCCAATTATTTATATATTAAGTGGCTCTAATAGTTAAACACATGTAGATAATCTTTTGTTATTAATATGTTTTTAAATATCACATCTCTAACTTTATATTTAACAAAGGAGAAAGGATAATACACTATGTATCTGTCTTAAAAAAATTATTACTCAATATATATTAAATATATATACACACATATGTTTTAGTTAAAATAAACATTTTTAATATTTTTATATATAATTTAATATTAGAATATTTTTATCTGACATATATTCTTAAAAAAAATGTCACTTGTCAATCCATGTCCAAGAAAGAAGTATATATCTCATATATTATAATTTAGAGATAATCTTTTTTTATAACGAGTCAAAAATCCTTTTTATTTTCACTCTATAGTATTTTATATATAAAAATATAAAATTAAGTTTAAAATATTTTATTTTATAAAATTAATTTTGAAATACAACCTTTAAATAAAATATTTTACTTTTGACTACATTACTTTTATATTTATATGGGTAAATCTATTGAATTAAAATATTAAAACATTTAATAATTAAATATAATAAAATAGAATTTTATAATTATATAATTTTTAAATATTATATTTTTTAGTTAGCAATTTTGTTCCATTAATTTATCTAAAAAGTACAAGAGATAAACATGAAGCCCACTTCTTACTCTGACCAAAGTTGTTAGCGGGTAGAGCAGTACAAAAACTAAGTAGAAAGTGCAATTTTTTTCATGATCCTCAAAGACAAGAAAGCCACATATCCGAAAACAGGTGAAAAACAATAAAACAACTAGCATAGTACATAATATAGAACATAGGTCAAGGGTGAATATTCAGGAGGACCAAGATCTCTATGAGCATGAAATTCAATGTGTGCAAGGTGCACCTCCATCTCTTCCAAATGTTGACTAGCTCAATCTTGGCTTTGGCAGAAAGACATTAATTGGTGCAGAATGTCCCCCTCATTTTATTGGATTCTATTTATGAATTCAATAACCTTATTATTTTCTTTGTATCGTTGTTCCTGAATGTCTTCTAAGGTGGCCGAGATGTTTCACATTTGCGCAACTAGAGAATCCATCATGGGAAGCTTGTCTACTCGACCCACCAATTAGGCCCAAGCTTGGTGCAACTTCCCCACCACATCTGTGCCATCCTCATTCACTTCCCTGACCCAACCATCCCTCTTGCCTAGCGGGCCTCGAGGTCCTTCTCCTCGCTGAGCTCAACCACGTTGGTAGAACATGACCCCTAGGCCTATGGGACACGAGGAAGTGGAATTCAAAGTAAAGGGAGAAAATGACTAACACCCACAGATCCCTGTGCTCCATCACTCTAGAAAAAAATAAGCCACACTACAATTCCAACACCTTTTGGCACATCCAACACACCAGAATTGACATTGGTCCTTATAGTGGTTCAAACTAACACTAGAACTAGAAGAGAGATTCTCGGTGGACCCTCTGTTATGAAAATGTGACCTGATTATGGTCCTCCTAAACCGTCATTCGAAACATTGTCACAGAATTGCATGCTCTTGAGGAAAGAGTAAAACTAAGCATACCAAACACATTCCCAATATAGAACCAAAGTATGAATTAAACCAAACAAGAAGTAACGAGCCATCCCTTCTATTTGATCATCCAATGCTATAAGTTTAGGGCATTACAAAGTAGTCTAAATGAGGAAGGAGACTACCATGTCTCCACCAAGGGTTTGAAGGATACGCCAAAGGTTGAGCTTCAGAGATTGACACCATAGAACAAGACCTCCAACCCACATTTCAGGAGGGAACATTGTGGATACATAATCCCTATCCCATTGATATCACAACACCCAAATATCCACTCGAGCAAGCATAGTATTAGGAGAATTACAATAGCCACCAACACCATCTGGAACAGAGATTCTCAAACAAACAAGCATGCACAAGTGAAAAATCTCTTACTCAAGATTAGTAAAACTGCCCTCCCTATCGCCCACGTTAAGAAAGCAGAAATGGATGAAACTATTGAGCTTCGAAAATATATATTGGGTGTTCACTTTCTTGAGGCTTTGTCCTTTTCGGTGCCATTCGTGGCTTCCCTTTCCACTTTAGTGACATGTCATATACCATTAACCCATAGAAATGGATGAAACTATTGAACATCTAAAATATATATTGGGCATTCACCTTCTCGAGGCTTTATCCTTTTCGGTGCCATTGTCGTGGCTTTCCCTCCACTTCAGTAACATGTCATATACCACTAACCCACCTACCACAAGTCAAACTTCATATATTCACCCATATATTCACGCACACTATTGAAGGTAATTTTAAATATGATATATTACTTATTTATTATACATAGTTATCTTAATAAAACCATATAATTCTTTAATATTAAATAATACAAAATATCTTAAAATTTCTCCAACAAATTTTAAGCACTAAGTATATAAATTTTTTATTTTTAAATTAATTTACCATCATTTAACTTCCTCCTTCTATACATATAATTCTTACAAAAGTTGATTTCCAACCTCTCGTACATACCCTGGTCTCTCCGAAGTCTTATTTAATCATAATTATTCAACGTTTGATAAAAATGAATTTTCTCTCGTACATACCCTGGTCTCTCCGAAGTCTTATTTCATCATAATTATTCAACGTTTAATAAAAATGAATTTTCTGCGTTATTTATTATAAAATAAAATTAATAGCAGGAGGGCATATTTCATCATAGTTATTTAACGTTTTATCTAAGTAGTTGCTTTTAAAAATAAAATGAATTTTCTTGGTTACTTATTATAAAATTAAATCGATAGAAAGAGGGCTTATTTCATCATAATCAACATTTTATTTAAGCAGTTTTTTTAAATAAAATGAATTTTCTTCGTTAAAATTAAATTAATAGTCAGAAATGATGTTTTATGATTAAATTTCCTGTATTTTTTTCTCAACATATTATTTATCATATGTCTAACATTTAATGGTAAAAAAAGTCTTTCAATATAGTAAAAAATATTTTCCAATTATTTTATATACTTAGTGATTCTAATAATTAAAAACATCTAAATATGCGTTTTTATATTATTATCTTTTTTGAATTTCGCATATAAAACTATGTTTAACAAAAAAAATTATTATACAATATAATGTTTTAAATATAATAAACATTTTAATAATATAGTTTATTAATATTAAAATGTTTTAACTACAATAAAACATTAGGAAAAATGATTAATACACCATAATATGTTTAAATATAATAAATATTTTAATAGATAATTAATTAAATTAGAATATTTTAACTAAATAAATAGATATGGAATATAATAAACATTTTAATAAATAATAATTAACTAATATTAAAATTTTTAACTAAAATAAACACTTAGAATATTTTATTTATGACTATTATAAATTATTTTTCTTTTGTTTTTCTAAATATTTAGTGACCAAATCCATATTGGTTTAAAAAAACTATATATCTTCCTTAATTCTTATTTATCCTAACAAAAAAAAACATAAAAAATTCTAAAATAATTTTAAAATATTTTATTTAATAAAATTAATTGGAAATACTTTATTTATAACTAATTTTATAACTTACATATCTTAGAAAATAATTTAGCTTTAAATATATTGCAGTGTTTATTTTAAATTTTCAAAAACTTAAATTAAATATTAAAACATTTTATTGATAATAGACCTTGGACATATTTCCTTTATGATCTTAAATTAATTATAATATCATAAATTAATATATATCATATATATTGAAAAAGAAAGTTGCATTAAAATTTTTTAATGTAGTCATAAAGAAAAATTACTTTAATAACATTTCTTCAATAAATTTTCCACACTAAATATATTAAAAATTATGTTAAAACTATTCATTTTCCACAATAAATATATTAAAAATTATGCTAAAACTATTTAGAAACCTAGATTGCAATTAAATACTATCATTCGACCTCCTCCTCCTTTTACAAAAGTGATTTTCCGACATCTCGTAGCTACTTCGGTTTCTGATAGGGGCTGTTTCGTCAGGTTTGCTTATGTTTTTCATTGTGTGCTCATGGGTTTCTTCCTGTTTATTGAATTTTCATGATCATTGATCCATGTTTCTCATGACCATTAAACATTTCATCTTTGTCCGTTGCATCTCAAAGTAAATTGAATCTTTTTAGTTATTTATTAAAAGATTAAATTTAAAATGATAAATAACTTTGATAGATTTATTATAACACGTATTTTTACTATTAGTTATATATCTTTCCTATTATTTAAATGTATTTCTATACCATTTATTTTGACTAATTAAATTCTTATGTAATTTTAAATATTGTTTCAGTGTATATCAATTTTCTTATACTGAATGCCGATAAAACCACACTCCCCTCTGAAAAGCCGACAAAGAAAATTTCAACTTCTCAAAGTTTACAAATCCATTTTAAAACTAAAATTCATACAAGTGACTTTTCGATGCGCAAAAGGGTGGAGAGTAATCCGTCGTAGCGTCGCAATGTACGGGCCTCCCTTGGAGAAGTTTTAAAATAAGAAAACGTCCCCCATGGTGCTCAACAATAATGCAGCCTATCGTCCATCCCGCTTTCCATTGATTTGAAACTTCTGTACTGTAGGCCCACGTTGTTGTGCAGCATCTCCTTGCCACCTTCCTCTTCTGAATTCCAAAAAATTCGTTCCGAGTTGTTTAAGTGAATGTGGTACGCAAATTAAGATTGTGACTATTGTACTATTGTATTCGGTATGTCGACTCTTCCCTCCTAGATTAAGGCACAAAAATACTTTAAAAGTTTATCCCATCGCAGGAAAGCTGAGGCAGAGAAAGATGGATGACACACTGATGGATACACTTCACCCTCGGGTGAACATAATAAAATTCGAATGTACATCAACTAACATTGTTTTATTTTATTTCTTTTGTTAAATTTTGGATTGTAGTTGCATCAAAACTACTCAATATATTCACTAAAATTATTTATTATTCATGGGAATATGGTATGAATACAGTTCACGGAAAAAATATTTTAAAATCAATCCTACCATTATTTTTAAAGCCTTGTAATAATAACAGTGGTAATAAATAATATAAATTAACATATATTATTTTTTATGTTTTTTTTATATTTTTCTTTCAACGATGGATGTAATAATAACATTGGTAATATATATTAATTTTTATGTTCTTTTTATATTTTCTTTAAGGATGGATGATGGTTTCTTTTGTCACCAAGATTTTCCAAACAAGGCTCATAGGGAACAGTAACTCCATGTTAGTTCTCATCATTTCCAGGCTCAGAAATTTGAGGTTCTCAGTAGTCTTACTACTCGTGCTCTAAGAGTCTCTCACTATAGCCACCCCGAGCATGAGAATAATCTGTCACCCCGAGCATGAGAAATCTCATATCCTCGAGGTTTTTAAAAATAATGGGTATAACAGATTTCAAAGCCTAAAGGCCTTTGACAAGGCGTGCAAATCACCAAGAGTTAAACCTTCTTGTTCTGAGACTCCAGAGTTCATCTACAATATATCCAAGGAACCACGGATAGGATTCCTCATATCCTTAGGAAGATTAATGTCTCCACTTCGTTCAAGCCTCTCAACACCATTAAAACCCGAATAGGGATGATGGTTGGAAATTGACTAAAGGATGATGGTTGGAAATTGACTAAGAGCTGATTTCAGCTCTCTCTTCTTCATTCTTTCTCCTTTTTGATATGCTTCTAGTTTTGTGTAGTATTATCCTTATTAATAATCTCCAATTTCATGTGCTTTTAATAGTAATTATTAGTTTTAAATTCCTCCCTTTAAATTATTCTTATTCCTTTAGCAGCCCCCTCCCCTCTCCCGCTTTTAGCAATCTCGTTTTTTTGGAACCCTTTAAAATTTAGATTATCTTTTATCTTCTGAATTCCTAAAAAGAAAATTGGATCCTCCTCTCCCTTTTATTTTTATATTCTGAAGTTTATTAATACTACTAAAATATGTGTACCCCTAATAATATATCATGATGTAAATGTCTTTAATTATTAACCTAAAAAGTTTGCTTTATATGATCCAACATTACTTTATTTCTATTTAAAGGAATAGGTAATATCTCACAAATTAATAATTTAAATAAATACAAGTTGAATATATTATTAAAATTAACTTTTGAATAAATAATAATAACAAATTATTGATAATTTTAATAAATTAAATATTTTGAATTCAGTTTTCCCAAAAGCTAGTTTTCAAACTAAATGGAGGATAAGTTATCCCATAACTAATATATTTATATAACTTAATATCATTTAAAATAATTATATATTATATAAATCTATAACTACTAAATAATGTATCTTATTTTGCATAACAACTATTTTTAACTTAAATATATAATATTTTATTAGATATCTATGTACCACTAATTATTAAATAATATTTTATTTTCCTTATTAACTAATTCACCAACATCGAGTTCTCAATGGCTAACCTTCGACAATGATGCATTCATGCTATTTATTCTTTTAGATTGATTGATTTCTCACTAGGATGAACCACATTAGTTGGTTCGAAAAGTCGACCAAATCCTAACAATATGATTAATCCAAAAGACTTATATCTAAAATATAATTGGACATTTCTTAAATAATAAAACTAAATTTATATTTTCAAATTTTCCTTTATTCTTTTTTTCTTTTTTTTTTTCCTGTGAAGTGAAATCTATTAATTGTAAATACAAGAGATTACATAAGGGATTATCATATGTCATTTTCGTCTTACATGGGATACATGACCATAAAAAAATGTACTCTATGTATGGTCAAGAAAGACAATTTAAAACATATGAAAACCAACATCTATCCAAACTAGATCTAGATGATGGTCTATCTAGCATTTCACAAAACTACTAGCACAAAAAACACAATAACCGTAATCATAAAACAATCAAGTGAGGGGTTTTGAGTTTGAGTCTTCCACTAGAATAAGCTCTACTAGATCAACCAAATGACTAGTTGGTTCTAACAGGATTCTAAGATGGAGCTCGATCCTTGCCGGTATGTAGTCTATTCTATTGAGTTTATTGTCATAATATTTTAGGTTCCCATGGGTGTGGTCCAAAGTTTGTAGCAAGTACATCCTAGTTTCCTGGCAATCCACAATATATGTGTCCCAACATGAACTTCATCTTCTAATACAAATAAATTGTATGCATGTATTGATTATCTCTTCCTTGTTTATGCCCCATATGAGGGATCCAACCTATTCAATATTCCATCACTTCAAATTTAGATAAGGAAGTTCTATGGGAATAGGCTTCCCCTTTAGTTTGGTTCAGCTCCTCCTATTCTTGAATCGGGGTCCGCTCCTAATATCTTGGTCCAAAAATTTCTATTTGGTGATGTAAGAAGATATTCTCCTTGTAGGTTCACTCATCATAGTATGTTTCCCCTCTCATGCAACATATTTGTTTCAACATGTTTTTGAGAAACCTTCATCATAGTATGTTTCTCCTCTCCTCATGCAACATATTTGTCTCAACATGTTGTTGACAAACCTTGATGATTGGGCATGAGAACCATGTCAAATAAGACACAAAGGGGTTCACACACTCCACACCACTCAAGTATGGTCAATTCACAAGCCTTTTGAGAAAGGCCTCTAGAGATCATCAAATAATTGGCCTAACCTTAATGATTCAACCCCAACCACATTTCCCCTAGACTCCACTTGTAAATGCCTAAGCCCTTGTTGTTGTTAATGTCCCCCTCCATGACTCCCTCTTCTAGAGTAACTGAACATACTATATCCCAATGGCTTGAGCCCCACATGACTGCTTCCTACCATACATCACCAATAAATAGGATTTAGACAACCATCCCATGGCAAAATATCCTCTCCACCTCTAATACTCCCTCTAATCCAACTAGCCATGCCCAAACCATCAACTTGGATGCTCTGAGTAGGTGAAACCTTCAACATGACAACTCTTGCATTCAAAATAAAAGGATTCCTAAGTATTTTAAGAACATAAATGATCTAGAACCTTCCCAAACAATACACTTTATTTGAATTTATCCTATTTATAGAGTTCTCTCGGGCTACCATAGCCTCTCCATCCCCACATCAGCAAATAAAGGACATGAGAAAGAAATTCCAGGAACAATTGAAAATTCCTAGCAATAAAGCTTGATAAACCCAAAGATATTGATAGAGAATGCAACTAGTAAACAAACCCATAAAAGAGAAAGCCAACAATAAGAGATTGATTAGCGTGTTGAAGAGTAGAAACTTTCCCCCATTGATGCCCAACACCAATGGAAATACGTAAAAAATTCCTCCTTCGTGGCTGTAGGTTTGTGACGACTGAATAATTATGTAAATAAATTCTCTGTCTTTTTTTTTTTACCATTATAGGGAAAATGTAAAAACAGAGATTATTACTTCTTTATCATGGTGAAAAACATTATGAATTCCAAACTGGAACTGAATTAATTTAATTGCCTATGGTAATCTTGATAAGGAAGTCATTGTTAAATTCTGCTGGATGGATTTTCTTTAAACACATATGTATAAATATGTAAAGAAACAGTTATCAAGAAAGGGAGAACAAACCCCTAACTGTTTCCCTATCCTTCCATAAAGAATGGAAAAGGGAGAGACCCGGGCTGTTAAGGAACAGGCGGGAAAAAGGAGACAAAAGAAAAAAAAAGATAGCAGAAAGGAAAAAGAGGTGCTAATGTCTGGTGATGACCAGATAGCACAGACGCAAAAAGTGCGTGACATTTGTTGAGGCAGTGGCCTGGAAAATGAGCTTGGGGGGAGATTAGTCTGTATCGACTAATCTCATGGTTCGGTGGAAAACAAGCGTTCAGGAGCGATCTCCATAGAACAGAAGAAATTGACAATCTCCATAGAACAGGTGTGTACTGATATTATAGTTTTAATTGCAGAAGAATTGACAAATTTACAATAATAGATAATTGTGGTTGTTAATGAAAGCTGTCATCATAGAATCAGTTTATTGAACAGGGTAAGAATCACAGTTCAGAAAGAAGGGCTTCTGCCCAAGATAGTAACATCTGAGTTAGATTTAGTTCACAGTATGAGTGAGTAGGGCGCTGGCAGTTAGACGGCCAGACGGCTGAATCTTAGTATTCAGTTTAACAAAAGAAAGTTCATATTTTCAGATAAGCATTAAAAAGAAAATTATTAACTCACTTAGTGAACAGGACATTGGGAAGTTTGGGAGGCAGTTTCCGTACCTGGTCTTCCCTCAATTACAGACCATGATTATAAGAAATACTGAAAAACTGAATTAAAGGGTTTCGTATTCGGCATATAGCATGCAAAGAAAACAAACTATATAAAACCAACATTAACATACCAGATTCGAGGCGAGATTGCTCCCTCAAACCTATAATGACAGATAAACTTCTCAAAGGATTTCACAGTAAATACGATTCCATGCTTTCTCTATCAAAAACAGAGGTATTACATTGTACAGTGCTACAGTAATACGAATAAATGATTAAACTCTAATATGGGTTATCTGAGCTATCAAAACAGAATCGCCATGAAAAGAAGGTTGGCACTTTATATAAACCTGAAGGCATCTCATATAAATCTTAAGGCACTTCATATAAACCATAACAGAATTGTATATAATCAATTCGAAATATGGAAACTCCTGAGGAGCAAACGAAGATAAAAGCATAACGAATACAAACCCAGAAAGATGTCAAACAAGCCATTTTAAAAGAAAACGTATTTCATGTTATACATAATACTCGAGACTAACTATTACTGTACAAGAAAATATACTCAGCAGATGGCCGACTATGGGAGATTGCAGGCATCACTATATATTTATACAGTAAATAATCAGATATAAACCGAGAAGAGAACCTGTAGGTAACCATTCAAAACGATAATTCCTATTGCAAAAAGGTAGAAATAATCAGAAACCCTGAGAGTGAACCCTCAAAAGATCAAGTCCTGCGAACTGTCACAGTAAAATAAAGTATGAAAAATGTAAACAAAAAAGCTTATATTTGCACAGAGACGAGCTGCTCTCGGCATGCAATATACTGTTCTTAAATACATAAACATTTGGATGAAATAACCAGTCTTCGTCATTAACTGTGCAAGTGGGCCGAATCGAATTCCAGGAATTCGCGGCAACACTTTAACCTTTACAATAAGAAACCTAAAGGGTATTAAATTACAAAATATCCTTATCTTAAATAGGAAAACCTAAGGGTGAAAACCCATGGCTGGAAGCCGATAATAGTAACGGCAAAGGCCCTCTCACCGACTGAGAAGTCGAGGGTAAACAAAACCATCCATGGAAAACGCAACCCTGACCAGGCAAAGGATAAGTATTAAACATCCGGCATGGAAACACAGCTATTTCTCTCTAAGGGTGGAGCGCTTACCTCAAGTGGAGACGTCGGGAGTAGCTTAAAGGATGCGCAGTCCCGCTACCTCGCCAAGAACCGATTCCTGTTTCCATCGCACCAAACAAATTGAATAGAGGATAAGTCTTCATCAATAAAACTATTACCAGAAGACAATAACAAAGAAAATATATTGTAAAAAGCACACTGTAACCTGATAAATGGTACGCGTATCAAAGACTGGTTCAGAAATTCATTGGTACCAAGATGCGTTTGAAGACAGAGCTTCCGGAGCAACAAGCCAAGTTTCAGCTGCTGCGCGAATGGAACCCCCGGAGCGACCTATCGGCGAAAGAAACAAATGAGAACCCTTGCCGAGACAGAAGGAGTGAAACCCCAATGAATCCCAGGAGAGCGCGGGAATGAATCTCCTCCGTGGATCGCTATCGGCATCCCGAGGTCTGATCTACACCCAAGGATAATCAATGCCAGAGCTACCCTCGTGATCCGTGGCAAGATCGATGGATAGCAACATCGGAAAGGGGCCACCTGGCGTGTATCAGATACACTTGGAACGCGATAATATATCCTCCGTATGGTCAGTCTTGAATAGTGTATGAGTCGAATTAAATTCCACAGTCTAACATTGCAGATGAGAGGATGCCGGTTAATAAATAAACATTAATCGTAGATATTATAATTAATATGACACCAAAGGTTATGCCAAGACTTGGCTATGGTAACGATTATATTCCATGTACATAATAAATAAAAAAACAATTTAATCGTGGGGTATTTAATTATTAATTTGTTTATTCATATTGAGGGTTATGACAAGGTTTAACACTCAACTTGTCCAACTTGTGGAGTCTCAGCTACCGTTCACAATCCACCCATTGGTATCAATACACACTGCAATTTCAAATTGTTTCCAAGGATAAGTACAATTCCTCCATAGATTAGTAGCCCATAGAAAATGGAGGTCCTCCCCTATGTAATCCCCTCTTTATTTCTTATCTCGGTGTTAACATCTACTATTCACGGACATGATTTTGATTTTTTGGCGATACTGTAATTGTATTTTCTATAAAATATGGAATTAGGGTTTTTATATTATATTATTATTTAATTATATGAAATTTCTATAATAAAATTTACAAGATTTTATAATTTTTTAATTGAATTTCAGAAAAAAAAATAAATAATTTTAAAATATTACACACATATATACTCTATTTATTAATAATAAAAAATCACATAACTCAATTTTATGTAATATCATAAAATACACAAAACTATGATTAGCATTTATTTATTTGACTATCCAAACTATCATTCAAACACAAAATTATAATTAACGTTGATTTATTTGACTATCCAAACTATCATTCAATCTTATAGAATTGTATCTAATCATGACATATAAATTCTACTTATCACATATAATTTTGTTATCAAAGATTACTATATATATATATTTATGTAATCATAATTTATAAATTTATTATCTCAAATTGTTGAATATTCTTGTCATAAAGAGGAAATACTACATCAATACGCACACACACATATACATTGATGTTATTCATGCTTAAGACCTTTGGTATCTCAAACTATATTATATTTTTATAAGTTCGTTGTTATTATTTTTTATTTCTCTAGATATCTTAGTAATTTTAATAACTTTCCTGCATTTCATTGTCTTCTTAATTCATGCTAGAGATCTGAAGATGGTCTTATTTTCCTAATTGTTTGAATTAAAATAGGGCATGTTTTCCTAAATTTATTTTTGTAACATTCCCTAGTAAGCTTCACGTAAAATTAATTTTTTTTTATAGAATTTACTAATGTGTAGCTTTCCAAATTACTAATCCATATACCTTTCTTGAATAATAGATAAAATATTCATCATTACATAGAGAAACTTTAGTAAAGGAATGGTTGGTTACATAACATAACATTCATTGTTATAGCATATTATAATTAGCTCTTTGTTGTATTCTTACATCATTATTATTAGTCATTTCATTAAGTTTCTTAATCACATGTTTGATGATGTAAGTTTTAACATCATGTAAGCAAGAAAAGGCATTAGAATTACAAAAAATACAAATGCATCATTTGTCAATGATATACATTGGAAACTCTATATGAAAAGCCAATGCTTAATTTAACTAAATGTCACATGTGGGTATTCAACCCTCACTCAAAAATTGTAGGGGAGTTCATTCTTTGACCATTTCTCAAAATGGATATTACAAAGAAATATCATCTTAATTTAAGCATAACTAGGTAGAAGTTATTACTTCAATCATGATATCATTTACCCACAAATCCTTGATCCTTATGTTTTTATGGTTTGGTTCCTCCCATCAATGGATTATCCTACAATTGACATTTCTTCAATTTGTGTGGATCACTACTTCTTTTCATGCCATAATGTTAAAGATAATTTGTCCTTAACATGAATTACAATCCTTTCCTAGAATTTATATTATCAACAAACTCTGACATCCAACTGTTAAACATTTACTCATTATGCTTCAAGCATATTTTCATGTGAATAGTTAAAATGCAAACAATGTATTGGAACTTTCCTATTTATTTACATTGCACATACATTAATCAAAAGTACATAACTACACAAACATGTTTGTTTATCCATGCATGTGTATGGTTTATGAACAATGCCTTTATGGTTTGGTTCCTCGCATCAATGGATTATCCTACAATTGACATTTCTTCAATTTGTGTGGATCACTACTTCTTTTCATGCCATAATGTTAAAGATAATTTGTCCTTCACATGAATTACAATCATTTCCTAAAATTTATATTATCAACGAACTCTGACATCCAACTGTTAAACATTTACTCATTATGCTTCAAGCATCTTTTCATGTGAATAGTTAAAATGCAAACAATGTATTGGAACTTTCCTATTTATTAACATTGCACATACATTAATCAAAAGTACATAATGACACAAACATGTTTGTTTATCCATGCATGTGTATGGTTTATGAACAATGCCTAACCATTCATTTCCACATGCATAAGGTAAGTTGCATAAATATCACGAAAGCATGCTCATTCATCCACTCTTCCTGTGCATTATAAGAAAATGAGTAAATAAATATTACCTCTGCCTATGATAGTATAATGATATTAAAACATTTGCTAAGATAGTGTTGAGAATAAATGCCATGGTAATCACTATTTCTTCACATCATAACTAATCCTAGCTCTGATATGCATTATAGCTAATCTTATTTTTATTTACATAAGAACACATTTTTTTTAAAGTAATTAGCCTACCACTTAATGGCATGTTCTTTTCCAAAGGAAGCTAACACCATAATTATTATTCCTTTGTGCATGACCGCAAATTCTTTCTTAAAAAATATAGTACAATAGCCATTCTTTTGTGCATACAAACAATTGTTGTTTCCAAGCATAGTAGTAGAATAGTTAATTTTTTATATATATAAGTTCACATATTTTATTCCAGAAAAATAACACGTTAACTATTTTTTTTGCACCTCAACACTCATATTTTTTCCACATATGCAAATACATGTTTCTATTGCAAGAAACTAATACAAAAACTATTAATTATGTTGATATAGTCTTTTCAGGAAACTTGCAAATTAAATACATATTTTTTTTTAGTGTAATTTATAACAATAGCTAGTATTTATGTGCATATAAACACATATTGTTTTTCAAAAAAATACCAAAAAAAATATATATTCTTTTCCAAGAAGGTTATCAGAATAGATTCATATTCTTTCCTAGAAAATGAGTAAAATAACTAGCATCTATGTGCTTATAACCACATATTTTTTCTGTCAGCAAACTATCATAATATTTTTCAGATAAAACCATCATAACTATTGTTATGTTTTAGTATTGGGACATTAGCTATTACTTTCAAACAAAGTCCTACAATTTATCATCTCTTTGCATGAGAATTCAATGGAATCTTTCCAGTAATTGATTATGAGTAAGAAACTCAATAATTATAAAAAGTTTCAATAAGGTAAACCTAGTTTATCTAAGTCCCTATGCACAATAATTCATGAAATTTTTTCCCCTAAAAAGAAACACTAACTAGTATCTACTTTCTAGAAATTCATCAAATGCTTTCGTGAATCATCAATTATTCTTTGTACAGGAAATTCATTAGCTAGTATGTACATACCAGGAGTTGACAAGATATTTTTAAGGAACACTAAGCAGGATTTTCATACCATAAATTTATGAATCTCTTTTTCATTTTAAAAGGAACAATGCCTAGTCTTTGTACACTAGAAAATCATGTAACCCAACATTAACACATGAAAAATAATATTGTAACCTTTATTTGAAGCACGTTGAGGTATTCAAAAAATACCTATTTTTTGTTTCTCTCTCACATGCACTGCATTCTAGGAATATTGAGTGTGTCTACTGATCGTTTGCCTCTCATCATTGCATGATATTTGTGCTAGAACTTCGAGATCGATAGCCTACACAATCTACAAGCTCATCTTACAAAATTATCTATGTATGTGCAATATTCCTATGAATATATTTCAACATATACACAAAAGAGAATATAGAATTGATTGTAAATAAAATGTAGCAGAGCTTCTACATGTCCCAAATCAAGAGAAAATTAATGGAACTACAATTAAATAAAATATATCAGAACCTTTACAAACCACACAACTACTAATGAATGGGAATTTCCTCTTTTTATTTAATTCCATAAAGCAAGATAACTTGTCATATTAGTTACACAAGGGTTATTTTATCAACCATTTGTGAAATGAGTTATCTTAAAAATTTCAAGTTATTAGAATTATTACGTTGGGGTATTACATACTCCCCCTAAATATAACACCGTCCTAAGTATTCATCATTAAATTTAACTCATAATATAAAAATTTAAAAAACCAAAGGGGATGCTTTCTCTTTAAAATGAAGGATTTTATTTCCAAGAAATAACATTAAATAAAGCAATAATGTTTTAATCTATAATGATAAGAATTTATCTACGAACTTATCATTCCTTACCAATTACTCTTGGAAATCATGGTCACTTTACTCAAAAAAGTTAATTGTAGGTGGTTTATCACCCTAATAACAAGCACCTAGAGGGGTTTCACAACCCCCATGGGAACCACATTGTAACCAAGATAATCACATTAATCACAACAATTTCAATCAAAGTATATTCATAATCATTTAACTCATAATCATTATCATTGTAGTTTTGCAAGTAATGAGAGAGAACACAACTCTCTAATCATCGAAATGATTTGTAACTGCACCAAGTGCATACTATCTTAGTCTCTACTAAATACATCTACATAGTACTTATACAAGAGCTCAAAGAGAACCTATCTCTCTAATTATCAAATCATCAATAACTACACAAAGTTCATATTATCGTAGCCCCCGCTAAAGACATTTACAAGATTAGTAATACAGTAAAGGAGCTTACACTTCCAATAATTCCTTTCTGATCATTAATATCCTTTCCCATCAAATTGTACAGAAAATTCTTACATGATCATATGGAAAAAATCATTTTTAACACATTACGTATCTGATTAGTTAGCTTGTTACACTATGAGAACCATTGTGGGCAAAATAATGATCCTCCCAACCAATGGGCATTGGTTTCCACAACCATATTGAACTAATTTCAAAACCATAATAGTTATTTGTCTTATACTGCACCATTTTCACCTAGATATATCTAACCACACCTAGTTCAACCTAGGATTCCATTGATGATGTAGGGTTCAATCTAGAATTCCACTAACTATGCCATTTTAAATCACAAATTCCACTTGACCACACAAGGTCCAATACATGATTCTTCTTGGTAGTGTCATGCCTATTCCTCCAACAATCTCTTATTCGTGCGGAATTTAAAGATTGAAATCTCACTCTTTGTGTCTCCTCCAATAAGCTCCAAAACCAATAGAGTTTCCTTTGGATTTTTCCCCTATCACCATATTGCCCAATTATTTTCACTTACTAAGATCATCTATCCATAGGGAGTGGAAATTACGGCAAGAAACTAGCATTAGCCCAAGGCCTTCTTGGCCTTCATAACTATCTCACATGCGGAATCATCTTTAGCAATTTTTCCCACTATAATTTAAATAACTAACCATATGCACATTACTATTAATGCAAAGAAACCATGTTTGTACATAATGTATTAATAATTTAACCCTCAACATGGGTATCATAGTCTACAAAAGAAAATTTGATAGGAAATCATAAATGACACCTCACATCATACATGTGGTATTTATTTCAAATTTTCCACATAATAACCATCATGTAATTTAGAAAAACATCGCTATATCTTGGACGTCATAATGTTATACTTTCTCATTTATAGTTGCAAATCACATTGCAATGTTTTACCTTTCACAAGTTCTTATGATGCCATTAAGGTACCTTTAATCACATCAAAATCATTAGTCATGATTCATTTTGATAAAACCATACCTTCTAAAAAATATTGTTATGCACAAAACATTTTATCAAATACATTCAAGATGCATTTAACTTTCCCATCCATCTATGTTCTCAATATTTTAACAATGTAGAAACGTATTGGTCATGTCACTTTTGACAAAAAAAAATCATGCATTAAAAGTAACCATACAATTAAGTAACTTTAAAATGATGTTTCTCTAAAGTCATTTCCCATAACAATATTTAAGGGATTATGACCTCTTTAAGAAAATCATATTTCATCCAAACAAATTACTAATACTCACAATAGTTCTAACTAACTCAACATTTCATTTTATTTATGCATATGCATCTAATCAACAATCATTTTGTAGAATTACCAAATTCAAGTCAATCACAAAAATTTTTCTTCATTTAACAAATCAATCATGCTAATAGATTCAAAATTCCATCCATTTTTTCTTTAGTGATGAAAACAAAGGCACCACATGTCCAAAACACAATGGACTTAACTGATTAAATTTGATATGTAATTTTACCACAATATTCACATGCATTGGATAAACTTCTAAAGGATGAATTAACATATTCGTTAGATGTAAGATGCATAGGAGCTAGCATCATCATTGAATCATCAACTTTGTAAAGTTGTGAAGTCTGAACATGCAAGGTAATCAACATCATCTTATTACTACTAGTTCCACCATTAAGTTGATAAAACCATGAAATCAATCACTTTAATGACACTGTTGTATCATGATCCAAGTTTTTTAAGTTTTGAGAACTTGTATTCATATGTATGCATTGTTTAAAAAAATAATAATTTTTGTAATCCTTGTACTTTCTTGCATACAATAATGTTATGCATAGGAGCATATGAAAATTTGTATTCATATAAAACACGAATTTATTACTAATGTTTAAATCTTGATAACAATTATGGTAACAATGCAAACAATCTCCAATTTCAACAATGTATTATCACCAATAGACCAACAACATGAAGTAAACTACCACAATTACTTTGTTTACAACTTATACTAATCTTCAATCAAAACTTATTTATGCATATAATTTTAATAAAAAAAATTCTACCAGCCATCTTAAATGCAATCAAAATCCATTACAAGGCTCAATCGTCAATTAGCAAATATAGTCAAGTCCTACCATTTGACTCATTGTTCATTTTTAACATCCATAGGTGTTCTTTCAATGTATTTCACAATATTTTATTCTCCTCTTCAAGGACAACTTGCACCTTTTAAATTATTTCCTTATCACACAAAACAATACATGCATTCATTCTTTATAAGCATGGCATTGTAAATTTAGTGATTTTTTTAAATGCAAAATAATCATTATCATAATAATATGCATGTAAAGGTGGCCGTTAAACCATACTATCATTGTTGAGTGATAAGGATTTTTCATAAATGCAACAAATTTTTTATTATATTTTATGCACATAAAGATTAAAATGTCATGAGAATAGTTCTAAAGCAAACATTATCACTTACTCCTTTTCAATTTAGTTATTAATATGCATCATGCATGTCATGTCAATTTAGTATACCAAATATATCATTATGTAATTTCATTAAAATCCTACTTGAGTTAATTCTCACTAGCATCATACCTCTACTTATTTTATACTTATTCCCAAAAGGTGATAATTCTGTAATCTTTTGCTTTGATACCACTTGTAACATCCATCGGTAAACATCGTGTAAAAACACAAAACATTAGAATTTTTTTACAGAATTTACCAAGGTGTAACTTTCAGAATTACTATGTTAGGTCCACATAATACTAGTGATTACCCCATTACCATTGTCATTGTAGCCCTTATTGTTATTATTGTGCCCCTCTTGTCCCCATATTGTTATTAGTGTACCCCATAGAAGCCCACTATTGTTATTGTTGTTCCCTTATATTATTATTGTTATGTCAACTTTGATTATATTGTGACCCCTTAGACTCATATATATAGAAAGGAGGTTTAGTCATTTTTATCATCCAAGAATTGTTCATTTTTGTAATGTAAAGGATGTTTCCCCTTTGAAGGGGATTATTTTGAAGTTGTTTATCAATATTTTCTATATTTTTATGAGCTGGTTCATAACATTTTGCATCAGAGCTTTGGATTCTAGGGCTTTCCTCCTCCAAACACATCATTGTGGAAATTAAACAATAATTTTTTTTTGCGACATCTCAGAAGCTAAAAAAAACCCATTTGAGCCAAAATATCGATGCTCCTGAGATCAAAATTTTAGATCTTGTCTCGCTATATTTTCGGTGATATGATCTACGGAAGTCATGGTTTTTGAAGGCTCCCAAATTACATCCCAAACAAGCGACATTGAGAAAATAGTCATAAATTTCTCTCCAAGTATAAGATTGAAATTTTGTAAGAAGTTAAAAAAAATGGATAGACTATAGCTTTCTGTACATAATTTTCAGGTACGAATATTGAAATAGTGACACATGGCACTTCATACAAGTTCACTCTACTTAAAACGTGTATAATCAAGTCATCTTGGGAGATTGGGTATAACTCTGTCTTGTAGAGTCCAATTTTGATCAAAATGGTGGCATTGGAACGAGGACTCATAGGACTACAACAATTCACAATTTCAGACCTTGGAGATCTGAAATTCCAGAGATACATCAGATTTAATATCGAGCTCCTACAAAGTGAAAAATGTTTGAGTTTCTTTTTTAGTCTTGCATAAGTTCTTTTTTTAATCTTGCATAAGTTTGGAAGCTAATATGGATGGCAAGGAAGACGAGACAGATAGTTTAAATAAAGGAAAGGAGGCTAATATAGAAGGTTTAAAGAAAGGTGTGAAGTTAAGATAAATGGTGTGGAAGATAAGATGCATGGAAAAATGGAAGATTTCAAGAGAGATTTGATAAAGTTGCTACAAGATATGTTTACTAATTGTGAAAGGATAGTAAAGGAAACTCATGATGAGAAAAAAAAAATGTTAATCATGATTTCATAGACTCTAATGTTGGATTGAAGACCCACCATGTTCCAAAGATTGATATGAAAATGTTTGAGGGAAAGGATCCTGTAACATGGATAGTACAGATGGAGAGATATTTCAATATCCATAATGTGCAAGACACACAAAAGGTACACATTGCAACTTTATATTTGGAACCAAATCTATCAGTCTAGGAGGTAACTCCTCAAATGTAATTGTATTATTCATTCAAGTTGTTCATTATTATATACAAGAGGGAGTGACTGTTCAGTTCATCCCCCTATCACTCTCCATTTTCTCTATTATTTATTTACACTAATTACAGTTGTTCACCCAATCCCTATGATTAGGTGTCAAAATTCCCCCGTTAATCTGAATGGATGTTGGTGAGTCCAAGCATCGTTCTAAATCTTTCAAGCTTTTCTCTTCCAAGCACTTTGGTGAAGATGTCTACAATTTTCTCATTAGTGGAATAATGGCGAATATGGATTGCTTTGGCCTCAACATGATGTCGAATGAGAGGATATTTTGTATTGATGAGCTTCGTTCGATCATGGAACTTTCGGTTCTTGGCCAACATTAATACTAAGGTATTGTCAATCATGAGTGGAGTTGATTGTACTTGTTTTACCTACAAATCTTCAAGAATTTTCCAGAGCCACACAATTTTTTTTGTTTCCTCAACTGCTGCCACATATTCTGCCTCTGTTGTAGAATCTACTGGAACTGATTTTTTGCATGATCTCCAGGAGACAACTCCTGATCCAAGGCTCATATCATAACCTAAAGTAGATACCCCAGTCTCTTTATCTCCATCAAAGTCTGAATCCTATTATTCAATCAAGTTGTAGTCACACACTTGTGTATACTTGATTCCAATGTCTTGAGTTCCCTTTAAGTACTTTAGAGCTCTTTTTACAGCAGACCAATCTCCCTCACAAGGCTTTTGCATAAACGTGGAGATGATTCCAACAACAAGAAAAATGTCTAGTCTGGTATTAGTTAGGTAGTTTAGACTTCCTACAAGCTGTATATACTTCGTTTCATCCTCAAATTATTTTCCTTCAATGGATGTGAGCTTTAAGTTTTGTTCCATTGGAATAGTCAGAGGATTGCATTCATTCATGCCAAACCTATTCAACAAATCTCCAATGTACTTCTTTTGAGAAAGGAATATGGACTTCGGATCTTCAGTTACCTCAATACCAAGAGAGTAATGAACATAGCCCAAATTAGTCATTTCAAAACCTTTAATCAATTCCTTCTTTATGGATGCAATGTAGCTCTCATTGTTCCATGTCATAAAAATATCATTTACATATACACCAATATATAAATCCATTTTTCCAACCTTCTTGACAAACAAAGTTGCATCATCAAGATCATAATGCTTGAAATTGAGCTTCAGAAGATGGTCAGTGAGTTTTTCATACCAGGCTCATGTTTCTTGTTTGAGGCCATACAAGGATTTCACAAGCTTGCGTTCTTTATGCTCATGTCCTTTCATAGAAAATCCTTCAGGCTGGGCATAAAAGCATTCTCTTTTAGACCTCCATTCAAGAAAGCAGTTTTTACATCCATTTGATGGACTTTCCAACCATTCTAAGCTGCTAGGGCAAATATTGTCTGGATGGTAGCCCATTTTACTATGGAGAAAAAGTCTCCTCATAATCGACCTCTTCCTTCTGTGCAAAACCTTTTGCCACAAGCCTAGCTTTGTGCTTTTCAAGTGAGCCATTAGCTTTATACTTGTTCTTAAAGACCCACTTGTAGCCAATTGGTTTGGTTCCCAATGGAGGATCAACCAAATTCCAAGTGCCATTCTTTATTAAGGTATCATACTCCTTTTGCATTGCTTCTTTCCTTTCATCATGAGAAGCAACTTCTTTGAAGGAAGTTGGTTTAAAATATGTAGACAAATTCAATTCACAATCATAAGAAACATCCATATCAATAGGTGAATCAAAGTCATCTACATCACCTCCATTTTGTTGGTTTGAATTTCTAGTTCCTGTCTTTCCAACCTCATCAAGATGAACACTTTCAAGTGTCTTTGTCAGCCACTTTGGTAGACCTTTCTCAGATGGTCCAAACTGCTATGTTGATTGAGTTGGGACAGAATCAAGATTGCGGCTCTAAATTTTGTCAATCACATCACTCAAAGTGTCATCCATTGTTGGAGTTTCATGCAAGGGAGAGAGTGCTTCGGAAGAAGATTCCATAGGTTGATCTAATAAAGGAATCCCCCCTTCAAGATGTGGAATCTGATTATCAAATTCTTGAAATGATTTTTCATTTGCAAATCTATCCAAGCGATCAAGTTGTCGCTCAACAACATTTTCAGTTTTGGATGATTCAAGAAATGTTACATCTCTAGATACAATAAACATTTTATTGACTTCATCATAGAGATGGTATGCTTTGGGGGTGCTTGAATACCCCAGGAAGATACACGTACAACTTCTTGCACCAAGTTTGTTTCTATGTACCTTTGGTATCAAGGCATAACATGTGGAACCAAAGACCCTGAGATGCTTTACCCAAGGAATGTGCCCATACCACATTTCATAAGGACTATTGCTTCTAATAGAATTAGATGGACACCTATTATTTACCTTATATAGCACATAGAACTACATCAGCCCAAAACATCCATTTTATATTTTTGAAAAACATCATGGAGTGCACCATATTTAACACTGTCCTATTCCTTCTTTCAGTTACTCTGCTCTATTGGGGATTGTAAGGCATAGTTGTTTGATGTTTGATCCCATGTTGGCGAAGATAGTTTTCAAATTCATTCGAAGTGTATTGTTTTCCATTATCAGTGCAAGTAGATCCAATATGAGATTATGCATCATTCTCAATCCATGTATGAAGTTCCTTGAATGTTTCAAAAGAATTAGATTTGTTTTTCAATAAATAAACCCAACACATTCTGGTGTAGTCATCAACAAATGTCATCATATATTTATTTCCATTTGCAGAAGGAACAAGCATTGGACCACATAAATCTGAATGAATGAGTTCATTTTTTCTACATGATCTGGAATATGAATCATGAAAAAACTATTTGCTATGCTTTCCTAGAATGTAAGCATCACATTGCTTAAGTTTCCTAGGAATTGTAGGCAAACCAGTAATACCATTTCTCTTCAACAAGCAAAGGCTGTCATAGTTCAAGTGTCCAAATCTAGCATGCCATATTAAACTTGATGGAAATGTACATTTTGTATAATGAGAATTGTATGAGATATTTTGTGCATGATCAGAGGTACCCTACAGCTTGAGAAGCATTTCTCCTTATATCCCCATGATGACAAGTGAGTGGTTTGATGTGTTTATCACCTAAAGATTGTCGTCAAACATATAAATGGAGTGTCCTTTCTGGCGGATGTGGACCAAGGACAACAAGTTTCTCCTTAGCTGTGGGAGATATAGAACATGACACAGAAGAAAGTTTCGAAGAGCGGGCAATTTAAGCCTGATTGTGCCAAGCCTTGATGGCTTGAGTTTTGATTTGTTTGCAAAGTATATTGCTCCATCAACATTGTCAGTAAAGTCTTCAAAAGAATATCTTCTAAGAGTCATGTGGAAAGTTTCTTTTGAATCAAGTAACTAATCATTTTTCCAAGAAGCAAGTGAAGCATTAAATAAGCCTTCATTTACTCCAATATTACAGTGTGCCACCACATAGTGAGCAGATTCAGGTGCTTTACCTTTCTCTTTATCATTAGTTTTACCTTTGGGTTGGTTTCTTTTCTGCTCAATTTTGTCCCAAGGTAACTTGCATGTGGATGCATCTTGTGATCCATCTCTTTTGTAGCATATGCAGTGCAAATCTAACTTTTCTCCGTGAGAGTGTCTACTCCCCATGCCTCTGAAATTTCTTCCTCTTGCTCTTCGACCACCTCTTCCTCTGGAAGAATCTTGAGCAAGATTCTTTTCCCTGTGAGCAAGGAACACAACCTCTTCAGAAGACTGAGGAGCTGTCTTCTACCCAAAAGCTTTGTCTCTTTCAACAAATTTTTTCACAAGGGAATCAAAGGTAATATCTTTGATGTTTCCATTTGCTTGCAATTACTCAAGATAATTTGAGTAAGTGTGATAAATTCCCTTGAGAGAAGATACTAGAGGAATATCCAGCTCAACATTAGTGACTTTGATATCATGCATAATAGATTTTACTTCTGATGCAAGAGCAAGAGGATCATCATTTTGTAATTCAAGGGTGAACAATTTAATCATTAGTTGAACAAATTCAAGTGTAGAGTGTGAGGCATAAAGTTCCTTCAATTTTTGTAATGCTTCAAAAGCATTTGAAAATGGTGAAATATGGTGACTCAACTATTCATTTACTAATGCTACATAAATGCATAAGCCTTGTTGTTCTTATTTTCCCAAATGGGAAATTCCTTGTCTGAGGTGGGTTTTTCTTGCTCTTTGTCTATGTTTCAACACATACTCCTTTCCACAGCTCATTAAAAATGAGAGTGTGTTTGATTTTGCATGACCATTCTGGATAATTCTCCTGGCCGGTGAGAACCACTCCCATAATAGATATCAATGAATGCATTTTAAAAACTGTATACTGTAAAAAATTATCCTTCTGCTGCCAATAATCTATAAGAAATTGCACTTCTGGTTTACTTATAACTATATGTGTGTGTGTGTGTGTGTGTGTGTGCACGTGCGCGCGCGCGCGCGTGTGTGTGTGTGTGTGTGTGTGTGTGTGTGTGTGTGTGTGTGTGTGTGTGTGTGTGTGTGTGTG
>APFE031410149.1:0-13810 GCA_000404065.3 Pinus taeda | reverse complement strand
AAAACGTCCCTCAAGCAAGCTAAGAAGGATATAAATTTTCACCAAATTAATACAAGGTGTTGCAAAATATTAGTACTATGGCATACAAATTAGATCTTCTTGTAGCTTCCCAAGTGGACCCAATTTTCCATGTTTCATGCTTAAAGAAAGTTATGGGTGACAAGCTCCTAGTTGAAACAATATTGGCAGGACTTGACGGGGAAGGAAAATTCATATTGAAACCTAAAGCAGTCATAGAAGAAAGAACTCAAAAGCTACGAAATCAATCAATTTCGAAGTATCTCATCAAGTGGAATAACTTACTTACTGAATATTCCACATGGGAGGATGATAATTTTATATAGAAGCATCTAGAACTACTCAAGCATTGAGGAAAACACTTTTTTGAAGGAGATAGGCATGTTAGGTCCCTATAATACTAGGGTTTTCCCGATTACTATTGTCACTGTAGCCTTTATTATTATTATTGTGTCCCTATTGCCCCATATTGTTATTAATGTTCCCCGTAGAAGCCCATTATTTTTATTGTTGTGCCTTTATATTATTATTATGATGTCGGCTTTGATTATATTGTGACCCCTTAGACTCCTATATATAGAAAGGACGTTTAGTCATTTGTATCATCCAAGAACAGTTCATTTGTGTAATGTAAAGGAGGTTGCCCCCTCTAAGAGGATGATTTTGAAGTCATTGATCTATTTTTTCCATATTTTTGTGAGCTGGTTCATAACATACTCTTCCATATTCCTTCTTTGACCATTAGATAAAATATTTAGCATCATATAGAGTAGCTTTAGTAAAGGAATATTAAATTAGATAACATAACATCTATTGTTATAGCATATTATCATAAGCTCCTTGTTGTAATCTTACACCATTATTATGATTCATTTCATTAAGCCAATTAATCACATGTGTGATGATGTAACTATTAATTTCATGTAAGGAAGCAACACCATTAGAATGACGTAAAAGAAAAACACATCATTGGACACCAATATTCCCTAGAAACCCCTTAGGGAAAAACCAACAAATGTTTAATTTTCTTAAGCATTTCATAATGGTGTTCACCACTCACTCACTGGCTATAAGGGAATCCATCCCTCAATCATTGTTCAAAAATAATATTTCTAAGAAATATCATCTTAAGTTCAACATAACTATCTAGAAGTTATGACATTAATCATGATATCATTTACCCACAAATCCTTAAACAATATGTCTTTGCTGCGTAGTTCTTCCCGTCAGTGGATTATTATGTAACTGATATTACTTCAATATTCATGGATTCCTATTTCTTTTTTTTCCATAATGTTAGAGATAATTTATCCTTCAAATGAACTACAATACTTTCCTGAAATTTCTACTATCAACAAACTCTGACATCCAACTATTAAATCTTTATTAATTATCCTTCAAGCATATTTCCATGTGGATAGTTAAACCACATACAAAGTATTGAGACTTACCTCTTTATTAACATTGCACATACATTAATAAAAAACACATAACTAATCGAAAAAATTTTGTGGAAAAACATGTGAACAGTTTTGAAACCAACGTTTCAGACTAGCTTAGTGAGTCCATCATCAGGGCAATGAGATTAGTATATGAGAAGAGAGAGCATGAAATTTCAAAGCCTTATTAATAGTTATTGAAATACTTCTGGCTCTGGAAATTCTCATCTTCTCAAAATTTAGAGCATTGTTCATTATGTCCCTTCCATGATGGGACTTAATGGTATTAAGGAGGGAGTCCATACAGGTTGCTGGAATTTTTAATTTTGTGGAAAAACCTGTGAATAGTTTTGAAACCAACATTTCGGACTAGCTTAGTGAGTCCATGATTAGGGCAATGATATTTGTATTTGAGAAGAGAGAGCATGAAATTTCAGAGCCTTATTAATAGTTATTGAAATACTTCTAGCTCTAGAAATTCTCATCTTCTCAAAATCTAGGGCATTGTTCATTATGTCCCTTCCATGGTGGGACTTAATGGTATTAAAGAGGGAGTCCATACAGGTTGCTCGAATTTTTAATTTTGTGGAAAAACCTGTGAACAGTTTTGAAACCAACATTTTGGATTAGCTTAGTGAGTCCATCATAATGGCAATGAGATGTGTATTTGAGAAGAGAGAGCATGAAATTTCAGAGCCTTATTAATAGTTATTGAAATACTTCTGGCTCTGGAAATTCTCATCTTCTCAAAATCTAGAGCATTGTTCATTATATCCCTTCCATGGTGGGACTTAATGGTATTAAGGGGAGTCCATACAGGGTCTCGAATTTTTTAATTTGTGGAAAACCTGTGAATAGTTTTGACCAACATTTCAGACTAGCTTAGTGAGTCCATTCATCAGGCAATGAGATTTGCATTGATAAGAGAGAGCGGAAATTTCAGAGCCTTATTAATAGTTATTGAAATACTTCTGGCTCCGGAAATTCTCATCTTCTAAAAATTTAGAGCATTGTTCATTATGTCCCTTCCATGGTGGGACTTAATGGTATTAAACATGGAGTCCATATATGTTGCTCCAATTTTTAATTTTGTGGAAAAACTTGTGAACAATTTTGAAACCAACGTTTTAGACTAGCTAGCTCTGGAAATTCTCATCTTCTCAAAATTTAGAACATTGTTAATTATGTCCCTTCCATGGTGGGACTTAATGGTATTAAAGAGGGAGTCCATACAGGTTACTCAAATTTTTTATTTTGTGGAAAAACCTTTGAATAGTTTTGAAACCAACCTTTTGGACTAGCTTAGTGAGTCCATCATCAGGGCAATGAGATTTGTGTTTGAGAAGAGAGAGCGTGAAATTTCAGAGCCTTATTAATAGTTATTGAAATACGTCTGGCTCTGGAAATTCTCATCTTCTCGAAATTTAGAGCATTGTTCATTATGTCCCATCCATGGTGGGACTTAATTATATTAAAGAGGGAGTCCATACAGTTTGCTTGAATATTTTATTTTGTGGAAAAACATTTGAACAGTTTTGAAACCAACGTTTCGGACTAGCTTAGTAAGTCCATCATCAGGGAAATGAGATTTGTATTTGAGAAGAGAGAGCGTGAAATTTCAGAGCCTTATTAATATTTATTGAAATACATTTGGCTCTGGAAATTCTCATCTTGTCAAAATTTAGAGCATTGTTCATTATGTCCCTTCCATGGTGGGACTTAATGGTATTAAAGAGGGAGTCCATACAGGTTGCTCGAATTTTTTATTTTGTGAAAAAACCTATGAACAGTTTTTGAAAACCAACGTTTAGACTAGCTTTATCCATCATTCAGGGCAATGAGATTTGTATTTGAAGACGGAGAGCTGGAAATTTGCAGGTCTATTAATAGTTATTGAAATACTCCTGGCTATGGAAATTCTCATCTTCTCAAAATTTAGAGCATTGTTCATTATGTCCCTTGCATGGTGGGACTTAATCGTATTAAAGAGGGAGTCCATACAAGTTGCTCGAATTTTTAATTTTGTGGAAAATCCTGTGAACAGTTTTGAAACCAACGTTTTGGACTAGCTTAGTGAGTCCATCATCAGGGCAATGATATTTGTATTTAAGAAGAGAGAGCGTGAAATTTCAGAGCCTTATTAATATTTATTGAAATACTTCTGGCTCTGGAAATTCTCATCTTCTCAAAATTTAGAGCATTGTTCATTATGTCCCTTCCATGGTGGGACTTAATGGTATTAAAGAGGGAGTCCATACAAGTTGCTCGAATTTTTAATTTTGTGGAAAAACCTGTGAACAATTTTTAAACCAACGTTTCAGACTAGCTTAGTGTGTCCATCATCATGGCAATGAGATTTGTATTTGAGAAGAGAGAGAGTGAAATTTCAGAGCCTTATTAATTTCACGCTCTCTCTTCTCAAATACAAATCTCATTTCCCTGATGATGGACTTACTAAGTTAGTCCGAAACATTGGTTTCAAAACTGTTCACAGGTTTTTGCACAAAATTAAAAACTCGAGGAACCTGTATGGACTCCCTCTTTAATACTCAAAGATGGTTTTGTATCCATGCATGTGTATGGTTATGAAGCATGCCTAACCATTCAAATTCCCACATGCATAAGGTAAATTGCATAAATGCGATCAAAGCATGCTCATTCATCAACTATTCATGTGCATTATAACAAAGTGATTAATAAATTTCTCTCCCTACTAGAGTACGATGATATTAAAAGAGTCAATAGATAGTATTGAAAATAAATGTGATGGTTATCACTATTATTTCACATAATAATAGGGAGTAATTTCCAAGAAGATATACATGATAACTAATCATATTTTTCTTTACATAAGAAAAAAATCCTTTCCAAATGAAATTATCCTACGACTAATATCTTGAAGCACTACTTTACATTTTTACATCACGTTGAAAAGGAAAAGGTGGTGAAATTCGTAAAAAAACATGTATATATTTCACGCTTGATATAGTTGTAAATTTTATCTTTTAGGTTTCTACAATCTTGATAATTGTGTAGATCATCTTCCACATTCAGCGTATTGGGTTTCTTATTTTAATCGATGTTTTGAACCAGCAACGATTGTTCATCTTCAGGATGTGAAAGATTAGTGGAAAGCTAGTCTTATGATTCAATTTAATAACTAGATGTATGAGATGCATTGCTGACAGATATTAGGATTATTAATTTATTAATTTATTGTTGAATTATAATTTATTAGGGTAATAGTTGTTTTAATTTACAATCTATTATTTTAATTCTTTTGCTTTATAGTTATAAATGTTAAATGTTGCCTCTCTTTATCTCCATTATTTGCAGTAGTTCGTTGCAAAGCCATCCACTATTGTTTGTGTACAGTTAGCACCCATGCTATTTTCAAAGACATTTGTTTAATATTCCCTCTAACAATAGGTGTTATGGGCTCAATTTTTGGAAAGTTCCTATCAAAGGGACCACCTGTGTACTTTTAAAAAATATTTGTACTGAATAGTGGAGGTTGAGGCGACTTTGAACTAGGCATATAGAATATATCTTCAATATATCGAAGTACACCATTAACCAACCAAGCTTTAACCCACCAATTATATTTTAGCATGACACACTCTCCATGACATAATAACATTTACTGTTCCAGGACATCATCACCATTATCAACTTTTTTTGTTATTTTGGTGCATTATGTAGCACATTTTTGAATTGGACAATTTAATGATTTTAGCATTTTATAGTTGTGTAAATTGACCAAATTATTCGTGGAAAACAAGCGAACTAAAGAATATTTATTTTCAGTGGACGTAAGCAGTTGTCAACATGTGACAAGATAAGATCTCAATCATGTAGAAAAGGATTTTCATTTCTGATGTTACTTAAGAGATTGAAAAAAAAGGTTCGTCTTGGATCATCTCCTTTTGCTTAAATTTTTAATCCAAAGTCACAATAATGTTGAAGGTCTGATGCAAGACTTTCCTTGTTTTTTTACTTGCATACAAAGGTTTACCCTTAATATAAGTTATTTTCCCAAGGTAACCCACAATAATGATGGACCTGCCACCAAAAGGAGAAGCCTTTATTCTTCATGATAAATATTTTCATAAATATAACATTATGCAGTAAGTGAATAATTGGATAAGAAAGAAAAATTATTCAATGGACGAAATCAAAATGAAGTAACCATACCATTAGCTCATTCTATAGAAATCCATACTGACCGTGTAAAACCATTACACTACTAAGCATATCTTTGTAATGAATCTTTCCATCACAATTTAGTCAGATAGTTTATATGAGATTATGTGTCTTTTAATTAACTTACTTAAATTGTATAGCAAAAACGATTCAAGATCCCTTACCAAACCGATGATATAGGATTCTTAGCAAACTTATGAATATAAATATATATATTATATATATATTATATATATTATATATTATATATATTATATATAGCATTCGACCAATATAAATTATTCATATTAAAAACACTCCATCTTTGGGCCAATTAAAAACCTTAATCGAGAGAAAGAGTAGTGGGCATTCCCTTTAGTATTTATATTTAACAAATTTAAAATTCTCCCCATGTTTGCTCAAGTGTTTAGATTATGTCTACGACCATTTGCTAGATGTGTGCTAAGTGTATATTAGTATTGGTGGCTCTAGTGTTTTTTCTTCATACATGTTTTTCATGCTTATAATATTCATACATGGTGGAACAATGTTCGAAAGCACATTGTCCAATTCTAAATTGACTCTAATCATTCAAAATTTAGTCAAAATGTGACATTGTTGTAAGCTTTAAACCATTGTATTATTGAATTTCAACCACCTTGAAAAAAAAAAAAACTTAAATAACATCCAATAACACTAAATAAACATTATTTAAAAAAAAAAGTAATATTAAACCCAAAAAAAATACATAATAGCATTATCTCAACATGATTCAAGAAAAGTAAAAATAAGATATTCAACCATTTCTTACTCATGTAATTATAAAAAAATCAATTTATAATAATTAATCAATTATAATTAATTTGTTATATCTTATAAAATTAAGTCTATTGTTGAAATCAGCCTAAAATAAAAAATATAATAAGTTTATAAATATTATAATAAATTTAATTAATTATAATAATTATAATAAGAAAATATAATAATATTAATAAATTCTTATTTTATTATAATTTGTTTAATAATTACTTCCTGAAAATTTAATTTATTATTTTCAAATACTAATTAATAATAAAAAATATATAAATTCCATATTAGCTTAATCATTCAAATTTAGTCAAAAAATCTAACATTAATGAAAAACTTTAAAACCACAATCTTATTGGATCAGAAAATTTAAAAAAAAAAAATAAAAATTGAACAACATGCAGTGATGCCAGCTAACCATTACTTGAAACAAATAACATTAAAGAAGAAAAGATTCAATAACAATATCTAAAGACGATTTGAAAAGAAGAATAATCATTTAAAATGTTCAACCATTCCTTACCTCTTGAATTATAAAAAACCATAAATTTATAACCATTATTGAAAAGAAGAATAATCATTTAAAATGTTCAACCATTTGAATTATAAAAACCATAAATTTAAACCATTAATATCAAATAAACATTTAATAATCTTATAAAATTTCATAAAATTTTAAGTATTGTTGAAATAAAACAATGAAATTTAATAAAATTATAAATTATTATTTAATAAATTATATATTAATTAAATTAATTAATCTAATCTGATTCTAATTAACGTTCGTTAGTTAGTTAGTTAGATAGTTCACAAATAATCAACAACGATTCCTATCACATATCCTTGTAAGTTTAAATTTCTTTTTTTACGAATAGGATATAATTACTGCTATGTTACATGATACGAATTAAAGTTTAACCTTCATATTTACAAAAAGAAGAGCAAGTTTATTTACAATTCATTGTAATAGGTTGTTTTCAACATTGCCCATTTCTTTAATGGGTTTTGTTCTCCAACACTTACAAAATGACTTTAATTTTTTGATGATGGTTAGTTCATACCGTGCATAAAGTGACTTAGGCATAGGTGTGCATTATTATTTTTGATGGCCCTTGTTAACACATAGTGACTTAGGCATAGGTGTGCATTATTATTTTTGATGGCCCTTGTTAACACATACACATGGTTAGGCTACCTACTATTCATCCTTGGTTAGGCTACCTATTATTCATCCTTGTTTTAATTGTGGTCTATTAATTACTAAAGGGGTTAATAGTTTAGTCTTGGGAACTAGAAGTTTCTCAAGATTTTGGTTACCCTCTCAACTTAATTGTCGAGCCTAATAGTGCAGTACACTTATACAATAATAGAGCCATTGATTTGTATTCGTTTTGATTACATGGAAGGCAAACCTTAGGACTGGTTGTGGGGTAACTAGCCCCATCCCACTTCTATCACTATTGCTCATTTGAAACCTTTATCCTTCCTTGAGAGCTACACAACAACCCCAAATATATAGGCTATATGTGTTTGAGTCAGTTTTTATTCACATTTTCACGAAACTTGGGCTTCCTCTGCAATTCATTTAATGCTTTTCTTCATATTTCATTTGTGTTTTTCTAAATTTGTAGGGGTTACTTAGTTCATTTATTAGTATCGTAGGTACCCTTCTTGGTTGCAGCTAATGTCAGGATCGAAGAACCCTTAGGAATGATTCCTTGATGAATTACTCCGTAAGGTGGGGTGTATATTAAAACATGTTCTTATTCTCTTACATGGTGGTTCCATTCATGATGGGCACCACTAACCACGAGGGTCTAATTAATAGGATAACTATTATTCTTTCAATAGGAAGACTTGTCAAGGCAATTGTGTGCTCATTAGACTTATGTTTTTGTATTTGTTTACATTCTTGTCCATTCTTTGATGCTCATGTTTCTTAATTGGGTTAGCACAGGTCAAGGATCTTTTCCATATAATTTTATGGTAGGGTTTCACTAGATTTTTAGTTGAAGCATGCTTTTGTTTTGCGCTACTTCTTACTCAGAATTTACTTCTGTGTTTCTAGGTTTTTATGGTCATTATTTTCCTGTATGAAGTCTTTGTTGCGTATTGTTCAGACGGATAATGTCTCATGCAGTGCCATGAGCTCCTGCCAAGTTTTGATATTTATGTTAATAATCAAAATTACTTTAGAGTGCTTGGAGTGAATGTAACCCCAATTGAAAATATTCCAAAATTAGTGGGATTAGGCTTCTAGCTTTTTATTGTAAACCATGTATTATCTTGTGGAAATAATGCATAAGGTTATTGTCCTAGTCTCTTTTTTATAAGCGCGATTTACTATTTTCCTAAATTACCCTACTTCTAGGGTTTGTTAGAGATTGTTCACATTTCATCTATAAGATCCCTTGGTAACCTCACGATAAAATGCATGGAGTTAGGAATAATTTTTTTTTAACATTTACCAATGTGTAATTTTCTAAATTACTTTCTATATTCCATCCATGACCATAAGAATAACCATCATCATTAAATAGATAAATATTTAATAAAAAAGGTGAGTTACAAAACTATTTACTACCATTGTTTTAGCATATTACCTTAAAATTCTAGATGTAACATTGCATAAATTCCGTTACTATTTTAACTCAGTTAGTAAATCACAGTCTTGATAATATAACCATCACATCATGTAAGGAGGAAACAACAAGAAATCACACGATTAGACATCGATATAACCTAGAAACTTCATAGGGTGAAAAGGAGAAAACATTTAAGTTTTTCATTAAATGCCCGTGAAGGTGTTCGTCCCTCACTCAATGGATTTTAAGGCAGTCTATCCCTTAACCATTGTTTTAAAATAGTACAAAGAATTATCATCTGAATTGAAGCATATCTAGTTATAGGCTAATACAAACATCATAATATCATTTATGCATGAAGCCATGAATATTAAGTCTTTGCAGCATTGTTCTTCATGTTACTGGATCATCCAATAGTCGCATTCCTAAATCTACATGGACCAACAAATATTTATTGACCATAATGTTAAATGTGAAATATCCTTTACACAAGTCACCATCATTCAATGTCATTGCTTTCATTAGTACACTTGATATCATGATCAGATAAACTACAAGATATTAAGTAACCAATAAACAATATTTATTAGTGACACTTCAACATCTATTTATATGCATGCCTAAATCATAAATAGAATGTAATGAAATATATTATTTAACATCACTGCATATGTCTTAGTAACAAATAAATTACTATAACGTGTCATATTTCCAACAAAACACCAAAATAATCTTGCATGCACTGTAATATTCTTTCCAAAGGAAAGATAACATACTAGATATTGTTCTTGTGCATGCAGATGCATAACAAGCTTTCAAAAGAACTATCCCAATAAGTAACTCTCTTTGTGCCTACTATTATGTTTTCTTTTCCAAAGGGATTAGCATAGTTGATTCTATACTTATCCATGTGAATGCATGTTCTTTTCAAAAAACATATTTTCCACAAGAGCTATTTACAATGGCTATTATGTATAAAATGCAAGCTCTGTTTCAAACAATGTTAACATAATAGTCATAATCTCAGGCATGCAACTACTTATCCTCTTCAACAAAAAATAACATGATAGCTTATTCTTCTTGCATGTGAAACATATATTTGTTTCCAAAGGAAACTAAGTAAATCTTGCATGGAAAGATAAACACATTTGTTTTCCAAGAGATCAAACACATATCATTTATTCGTTCATTCATGCAAAGAAACACTTTTCTCTTACCAAAAGATCGATCCCAATAACTATACATAATCCAGTTACAAAAGAAAACTAATACTATATCTAATACCTTTAGGTGTCCAAATTCATATTATTCTTCGCAAAAGAAGGCTAATACAATCAATATTATACGATTGCACCTTCATTTTCACCAGAAATCGAATAGAAAAACTAATTTTTTGCGTGCATACAAGTGTATATGTTTCTGTAAAGAATCTGCCAAAAGAATCTCAACACAATAAAGGATATGTTTACCCATTTTCCTCTTCAAAAATCAAATTCCATAATATATACAAGGAATTTTTTTTCTCTTCTCTCCCTTTTAAAGAGTTCTAACACAATAAATACTTTCATTTTTATGAAACCAGCTCACAAAAAGATTGAGAAGATAGATCAACACCTTAGAATTTAGCCTCTTCGAGGGGGCAACCTCCTTTAAATTACACAAATGAACAATTTTTTGAGATACAAATGACAAAACCTCCTTTCTATACAAAGGAGTCTAAGGTTTCACAATATAACCAAGCCGAACTAACAATAATAATATAAAGGCACATAAATAATAATAGTGGGATTCTATGGGGCATAATAATAACAATATGGGATACAATGAAAATAGTAATGGGGGAATAATTAGTATTATAGGGGCCTAACATGCCCCTCTCTTTCAAAAAACATGTTGTCCTCAACGCTTGAGTAGTTCTGGATTTTTTTGTATGAAATTCTCATCCTCCAATGTGGAATATTCAATGAGTAAGTTCTTCCACTTGATGAGATACTCTAAAATTGATCAATTTCGTAGCTGTCGAGTTCTTGTTTCTTTGAGAGACATTTTTTTATATGGTTGTAGCTGTAGGAATACCCAATCACCTACATCAAAATTTATTCATTTCGATGTTGATTTGCCTATTATTTAATTCCAATCTGCAACAAGGTGAGGTTATCCTTTAAGAGTTGGCGAACTTGTTGTTGATGCTCGATGTGATCTTCCACAACTTGAACCTTAGAATTTTCTCTAAAATGTCATGTGATGGATGGTTAATGATATCCATAAATGCCATAAATGGGGTCATTTTTGTTGCAGTATGGAAGGAAGTGTTATACCACCATTCAGCCAGAGGCAACCATTTGACCCATTATTTCTATTTATCATATACAAAGCAACGAATATATCCTTGCAAACATTTGTTTACTATCTCAGTTTGCCCATCAGATTGAGGATGATAAGATGAGCTATGAGCTAACTGAGTACCAAGAGAAGAAAATAATTACGTCCAAAATTTTCCAGTGAAAATGGGATCTTTATCGTTTACAATAATCTTTGGGTTTCCATGTAGCTTTTGAATTGTTTCCATAAATGTAGTAGAAACTGTACTCACTTTAAATGGATGAGATAATGCACAAAAGTGTGTATACTTGGTAAGTATGTCAACTATCACCATGATAACACTCTTTCCTTTGGACTTCAGTAAACCTGTGATAAAATCCATTGAAACCTTCTCCCAACGTTGGCTTGGAATCGATAAAGGTTGTAATAGTCCTGGGGTCTTAATTATTTCAACTTTATTATGTTGGCAAACCAAACATTCTACCACAAACTTTTGAATATTTCATTTAAGGCCATCACAAAAAAAAAATCCTTCTTAACCCTATGGTAGGTTTTTAGATATCCTGAGTTCACTACTAAGGGAGAGGTGTGCAATTTGTTAAGAATCTTTTGTTTGAGTTGGGAATTCTTCCATAGGTATAAACAATCCTTGTACCATAATGAATCATTTTTTCATCTAAATGTATCACATATACTGGGATCTTAATGTATCTTTTGAATGAGTGCTCACAATTCCTCATCATTCTTCCATTCATCCCTTGCTTTGTTTATCCAATCTAGTTGGATAATATAAATGGCGCAAAAAAATGCTTCCACATCCTCATCCTTTCTTGAGAGTGCATCTGCCACAACATTTTGCTTCCCCTTTTTGTAGTTGATTTCAAAATCATAGCTCAACATCTTTGTGACCCATTTTTGTTGCTCTTCTGAAGATAATATTTTTTCTAAAAAGTATTTAAGACTATCATGATCTGTTTTTACCTTGAAGTGTCTTCCCATTAGCTAGGTCACAATTTCTTAAGTGCATGTAGTATTTCTAACATTTCCTTCTCATAAATAGCTTTATGTAAATACTCTCCTCTGATTGGATGACTTTCGAAAGTAATGGGTCTTTCTTCTTACATTAAAATAGCACCAATTCCATTTCTTGAGGCATCACATTCCACAATAAAGGTTTTTGTGAAGTCTAGTGTAGCTAAGATTGGTGTTTGGCACATTGCCTCTTTAAGATGTTCAAAGGCCTTTGTTACTTCTAGAGTCCATGATAATGCATCTTTATTCAATAATTTTGTTAGAGGTACTGCTATTCTCCCATAATTATTAACAAACTTGCAATAATACCCTGTCAACTCGAGAAATCCTCATAGATGCTTTATGGATGTGGGGATTTTCCATTCCTCAATGGTTTTAATTTTTCTAGGGTCTACCTTAACACCTTCATGAGATACAATATGACCCCAGAATATTTCCACCTCTTGTACTCAAAAAAACAGTGAGATTTTTGCATATAATTGGCTTCTCCTCCAATAGTTTGAAGCACCATATCACCATGTTGGATCATATCCTTTCAAAGGATTGGTTATAGATTAGTATATCATCAAAAAATACTAACACGATTTTCTAAGGAAGGGTTTTAAAATGAATTCACAAACCTTGAAATGTAGAAGGTGATTAGTAAGGCCAAAAGCATGACCAAAAAATCATAGACCCTCATGAGTTCTAAATGATTTTTTTGGAATGTCTTCAGTCTTCATTCTGATTTGATGATATCTTGAAAGAAGATCCAACTTGGTAAAGTAAATTGATTTATGCAATTCATCGCATCATTCATCAATGACAAGAATGGGAAATTTATCTTTAATACTGAGGTTGTTGAGCTCCCTATAATCTAGACACATGTGCCATGATCCATCCTTCTTGTGAACTAATATTACTAGAGCATAGAAAAAACTTTGACTAGGTTAAATTATACCAGCCTCTAGCATTTCTATAATCATACATCCAATTTCACTCTTTTGGACATAACGATATCTATAAGGCCTGATGTTTGGATGAACACTTCCTAGAATGAAATTGATAGCATGATCATGATCATGAAGAGGTGGGAGGCCTGTGGGAGTCTCAAATACCTCAGAATGATTGTCTAAGTCTTGTTGGAGATCTGGAGAAATGGATGATTTTGATGTGGGAACCTCTAGTGAACATAATTTTGCAATTACGCCTCCTTGTTCTTTCTTTAGAATCTTTGTCATTACATTATAGTCGATTATCTTTCTGAGTTTTCTTGCGATACCCCTTAATTCAACTTCCTTTCCTTCTACAAAGAATTTCATGAAACTTTCTTGAAAATAAAAAGCTATTGTACCCAAGGATTGTACCCATTGGAATCCTAGTACAACATCAGCAACACCCATTGGAATAGAAAGCGTTGGGTTATTCAATACATATTCTCCAATG
>APFE031410141.1:2489-16194 GCA_000404065.3 Pinus taeda | reverse complement strand
TAAAGGAACAAGGTCAACTGATTACATCATCTCCCAGAAGTTCTCCACTGAAAACTGCTCATAAATGGTCAAAACTGGACCATACTGAAAGCTCAATGCAGGGGGTACAATGCATATCACCTTCCGAGTGTACAAGGTGCGATGCATACTGATTTTCTCCTCTGTAGGGTGCGATGGTCGGGAATGGAAAAATGGCAGGGACCAAAATGCGAGGTGGAAGATCATGGAATCTTCCAGAAGCTTCCCCTCTGACACTTGCCACTCCATTTTCGACCAGGGATGAGTCAGAGATCATCATTCTCCAAGTGGAAGCAGAAACTATCAGAGAGAAGACACTAATCAAGATCCGAGAAGATGACTCACCTCTCTATAATCATCTATATATGGATCCCTCATCATAGAGATCTAGGGGCTAGAATTTTGTATCTTATAGAGAAGTGTTGTTGGTATTCTAGTGTACATTCACAGTGTTGGGTGATCTAGCTTTGCTTGAGGTGAAGGGCCTCCTAGCTAGAGGATGATGCTGGGTCAGAGCTCATGGTTGTAATCCTCTTGCTATTTTTCATATGAATAAAGCTATTCTTGTTTCCTTCCATATTCTTGTGTACTTGTTTATATATGCATGTATATGGTTAATACACATCTGATCATGTATTATTCATGAATTTAGATCCTTGTTTCTTTCATAGTAGTATGTTGTTGTGATTCCACAGGTTCTTTTGAAGCTGGGTAGACAAAGGAGAAGCGGCGAAACTCTATCAAGAAGGAGAGGGAATCAAGCGCAAGACTCAGGTTGGCCCTCTTGGTTCTCCTCTCATCTATTTCCATAAAAGGAAACAATAGTAGACTTTGATTGTTTGTTTCTAAGATAGCCACCCATCTTAGTGGGAATAGAAGCATCTGAGTGGACACTATTCCCAGATAACACTTTATCATTGCATATATATTGTTCTATCTTTAGTTACTTTTTATGATTGGGAACATTGTTAATGATTAGATGCATTACTAATTAATATTTGAATTCGGCTAAAGTAATTGAAACAACATAGAACAATCTGAAAATTTAACATCTTCTTGTGCTTGAAATACAAGTCAATCTGAGTATGGAAATTCTTGACATTGAATATATGAAACAATTTTTACTCACGTCCAATATAGGTGGAGGAGGTGTCAGTATTCCAGAGGATGTCTATTCACATCCTCCTTTTACTCCAACTTATCCCATTCATAAATTATATATATATATTATATATATAAAAGAAACCACAAGAAGCAAACAAGAAATTTTGTCTAGCCAAAATCTATGTTTGGTTACCTAAAGATAATACTCCAGCAATAATCTATGACTTATTTAGGTCATATGCAACAACGGCTATGATGCGGCAATGTAGCTAGAAAAATCAAATACATTTAGGACATATTACAGTCCTCCTTTTACCCATATTTTGATGCAGTTTGGGATGGATTTTGCAAATAAATAGTCATTTTTTTATCACTAAATGTAGTTACTTGTTAGTATTGTAAATTTTTCAAAGCTAGAAAATTGATTGTTGATGGTGTTGAAAGAATTATTAATGCATAAATGGTGGCAATTCCACCACCTATGGCCCCTACCTATGGTATGTGTCTTGCAACAGTTAAGTATGAATTCATTTGTAATGATATGAGCCAAGTGGAAGATGATGGTAATTTCTTTGTTTAATGCTTGTTCCATATTGGTTTAGGTAAAGTATGGCATGACTTACATACCTTCATGGATTCGTTTATTTTGTAAGTGGGTCATTTTCATTGAAAACCCCTACTAAGAGCATGGTCTTTACCTTCAATAGTGGTGATCTATGGTTGTATATTGTAGGTTTGAAGAAGATTTTTCTCCTAACACTTCTAGCTAAAACATAAATAATTTAGAAAATCATGTTGATTCATGGAAAAGGATTGCAACTTAATAGTGATTAAACTGTCAGTATTACCAGTAGCAAGGTGCCCCCTTTGTAGATTGTGTTTGTTGGTCAAAAGCCAAATTTCCCCACTTAGAGGATGACTTTGATATAAAAGGAAAAGAGGCATTTAAATACTTGGCTAAAGAATAAATATACCAGGGATAAGGAATGATAATTATATGGAGATGTTGCAGCTACCTTGGGACCACTATTAATATTTGAACAAGGAAGAATATTGGTATTTATTTTGAAATCTGCTTCTACTATCATACATTGTAATATTGAATATGAACCTCTTTCAAAAATATGGTTGAAGAAGCTCATAATGATTATGCACAAACCACATACATTGAAATATTGTGGTGTGGAAAAGGAATATACAGGGGTCCAAATTAATATCTTGCTTTCAGTGAATTTGTTATGTTTCTAGTATTGTTGTTTGACTGTAAATGTATATGACCAATGTAATTTTATTCTAGGTCAAAAAGAGGGAATAAGAATTTTGACATATGCAAAGGAATATGGGATCGAACTGAAGGAACTAAGCTTTGATATTGTCAATGCACCAATAAACTTTCTTGTATTGCTTATTTTCCAAGCTAAGAAAGGGGTTAATGTTTCCTATACCAAGAAGCTTGTGGGCCATTAATGTCAACTAGGGGTTCCTCACAAATGTATATACAATGCAAAAGATACCAATTGTTTTCTTTTCCAACTAATGTTAATGCATTTGGGCTCCAACCTATTGGAATCCAAGTTCTTAGCTTAACCTATTAGTTTGATATTCAATTCCATGAGAGGGTTGTGAAACTAGGGTTTCGACAAGAAAGTGAATTGGTTCCATACAAGCTTCTAAGACCATTTAGCAGAACCAAGGGAAATCATTTCAAGGTTTTCAATGGCATTCTCAATAGGATTTTGGCTCAAAGCACATGAGGATACCTCATAACCTCCCCTTTGTTGTAAATACTATTATGGCATTATCAAAATCCATTAAACATTAAAGAGTTGTGAGGAAGTTAAAGATTCATGAGGTTAGGAAAAAATTCATGGTTGGTGAAAGGTTACCTCACTTCTATAAATATACCCTCATGCATCATTTGTAAGGAACTTTATCACTTGATCTAGGGCTAGCATTAGATAGTTATTATGTGCTTAAGGAGCTAGAGGCACCCAACTCTTGGAAGATAGTAGGATGATTTGTGGTGAGGCTATTGTTTGGTCTTGGGGATGATAAGAATTACTCCCATCCCACTATTCGTTTTTTATGAGCTTGTAGTTCTTGTATTGGAATTAACATAATTATCAATGAGAAGTTCTTCAATTTTGGCATAGGCTCCCATGCATTCCTATCTTGGTTTTAATAGCTAACTAATATTTCAATTAAGTTTGCATGCATGCTTTCATGTTGGCTTTATGTTGATGGACTAATTCATGACTATGGTTTATATGTTTTTTCTACTCTTTTCTTATCTCATTCCATACATGCTAGGAACTAAATGTGAAATAATTTTCAATTGGTATCTAGTATCTCATTGCTTGTGTGTTTTAATATGATGTTAGCTAACTAGTTTCTCTTAAGGCATATTGTTCTTATTTTTTTGTTGTTAGGATCTTATACATCATTTTAATAGATTGTAATGGTTAATGTGTATCATGTAAAATATTGAAGTTAGATTACTTATGTGATATATTGTTGATAGGCCATAACCCTCCTTGTGGCATCGACTTAGGGTTATAGGCACAAAAATGTTATTTTGGCTATGTCGTTGGTTAAGTTCAAATATAACACAGTGTTTGCATATGTGGTGTGACCCTCTCCTGTGTAGCACTCCTCACGATGATTGTTGGGAGAATACTGTGTCATTTTAGGTTTAATGTGTTTGATTTTTATTTATTCACCTCTAGTTAGCATGAAATTTTGATAAACATTAAGCCTAAGGTGGCTTGGCACCACTCTTAGCCCTAAATGTCTAGTCTTGAAAAGAGTGAAATTCGGCCTGAGAATTTAATGACCTAGTCCATAAGTTAAATCAATAGATGGAAATGGATATTTTAGTAGGTTAGTGGCTCTCCTTGATAATGGTTTTTCTCATTTGGAAATCTAACAACTCATCCCAAAGAATTTTGGGTTTATTTCAAAGCTTTTTCCAATGTCACTATTTTGGTCTCTATGAAAAACTGAGATTTCAGAAAGAAACTTATTGACTAGCTCACTAGACATTTATAGGATGTTCCTCCAATTTATGTTTCAATGTTTCATGGGAATTGCAGGTAAGTTGATCATGGTTAACTACATAGTATACAATGTTTTTACTTTTATCGATGACTCTCTATTTCCACTGCACATAATAACCTTATCCATATAGCTTATTACTTTCACATTTTCTCATGAAGCTTTATTTCTCTTTGAATAGTCAATTAAATGGTTAGTTGTTTGAAAATTTTATTATTGAGTTCTTGGCATCTTTAAACCTTGTTCGATTGAGGTTTTTTATTCATAATGTCAATGATAAATTTATTACAAAGAAAGTTTTCAAAATCTACTCTTATTCCTCAAGTTGTGAAGAGCCCTTTAAATCTTGGCTCAATTCCTTTCCAAAACCCTTTCCTGATTATACATATAACTCTTTCCAAGTTTTATTCATGGTATCTAAAAGTTAAAACCCTCATGCATGAATAAATATTACGGTTACCCAAGATTAGTCCCACTTTAGCTATGATTTTATTTACATGGGTTTCTCTCAGTTTTAACTCCTTGTGTCAATTTGCAATAAATCCCCCCATGTATTCTTTCACTGTAAATACTCATAGCTTCTCACCTATTCCCTTGCATTATCCACCTCTAGTTCTTAAAACCCTAATTTTGGTGTAAAAACCATTACCCCAAAAGGAAACATGTTTAACACCATTCATTACCATATTTAAATTATTATTGGTATGCAATGATATTATTTTAAACCTCTATCGATCTTGAATACAACAGGAAAAAATGGTCGAACATGCATTAAAAAAAAGGGACATTTTCCAAAATAGATAATAGAAATTATGTCAGTGGCTCAAAGCATTGAAAGGAAAAATTAAAAAAAAAAAAAAAAAAATCTTATGGGTTTTACTTTTTTTCATTACATAATTCCACTACTAATTTGTCTAAATTAAAACCTTATCATCACTTTAGAAACCTCTTATCCTATTCACAGAAGAGTTCATTGATCCCTGTATTAAATGCATGTTTGATATAGTAGTTTAAAAGGAAATGTGATGATGTATCAACTTGCTTCTTTTTCTCGTTTATTGTTAATGTTTTTATTTATTTACAAAAATTAGCTCTAATTCTAGAAGGAAAGGCAGAGGTAGAGGAAGGGTAAACAAACCCCCTAGTTTATGGGATACTGGGAGGAACAAAAAGATTTGTTTCGCAATCACTTTAATGTTGATTATAAAGAGTTTCATTACCTAGACACTATTGGACATTTATGCCTTGGTTCTCCCAATGTTTCTTGTTACCCCCATTTTTATCATAGTAGTGCCTCCCCATCTTTGAGGCCACATCTTAACATTCATGAAATTCCTATTCCAAAACCTAATAACAATACTTGGAATAACATTGATGGTTGGAACCTTATTCTAAATCCTCCTAAAACTCAAGATAAAGGTTGGGGAAAATTTCCCAATAACATAGTTCACCATGGACCTCCTCATTTGCATTTTTCTACCACTCACACATCATCTTTTCCATCTAAATAACTCAATCTTGACTCTTCTATTAAGCATGCCACTCTTAATACTATAAAATCTCATAATATTTTTGATGTTACACTTTCTTCCTCCAATATTTTTAATTCTAAACCACTACATGTGAGCCCTATCAACCCAATTTATAAAAAATATGCTCCTAAGTCTAAGTGTTCATATCCCAATTCTAAGTTTGTAGCTACTTCTACTAGAGGGTGAAATAAACAGGAATAGATGGACACTCAAAACTCAGTGATTTCAATGTAGAACTTTTTATCTAAACAAAATCATAATTATATGTTGATGATGTTGGATTTCGCCAATAGTAGGGGTTCTCCCCGATGTGAAGTCCCAATTAGACCTCACACAATTTGGATTAGGATCCCCATCCGTAGTATGCACTCAACTACAATAACTCAAGGTTTTCCTTGGTTGCAATGAATAACATAAGAGAGTATGCACATAACCCTTGAAATCATAAAGTAAGTTGACCTTGTGAAACACCAATAGCAATGTGTAAAATGAGGCTTTCACAAGAGGGGAGACAAGAGTGGGTCTCCAGAAGGAAATTAATACTACTATCCTAAGAGAGGCACATGAGAGCAAGGAAATATCCTCTAATTATCTAGTGAAGTAGCTCACATAGACACAACGATCATTAAAGAAAATACAACACACATTCAACAAGATAAGCACCAAATTCAATGAATTAGTTCAATTTATTTAGTACATATGAACATAACATATACCAGAAACATCCCTTTGAACTAATTCCCCTTCTTATAAAAGAAGCCTCATTACTCAAAGAAAATGTACAACCAAAATAAATTTATACAAAAACATAGAATTCAAGTACAAGTCAACCAGGGGATGATTCATCATTTTCGAGTATATATATATATATATATATATATATATATATATATATATTATATATATATATATATATATATATATACTACTTTTCACATTCACTTACTCCCTAAGTTTTACTCAATTTCGAGTTGGAGTACTCGTTGGATGAAAAAACTTAATCTCAAGGAAGTACCATGTTGCATGCTTTCAATGGACCCTACTACAAGAAAAATGAGAAATATATGAAAACATATGATTGCAGTCACATTTTTCATGTATTTCTCATTTTTCTTGTAGTAGGTTCCATCGAAAGTATGCAAAATGGGTACTCCTTGGACGAGGAGTCAAATTATGCATCCAACGAATGTTTCTGCTCGAAATTTGAGTAAACCCATAGGGAGATAAATTGAAACTACGAGCTAAAAAAATAGTTTTTTCTTTTTTCCCTCTAAAATTTGATGATGTAATCTAATCTTATTTTATTATTTCCACTATTATTTTATAATGGGAGATAAGTCGAAACTATGAGTTGAAAAAAAAAAAATCTTTTTTCCCTCTAAAATTTGATGATGTAATATAATCTTATTTTATTATTTCCAATATTATTTTATAATTTTCTTAGGAGGCCCATTGTAGACCACAAAACTCCCCTAATGAGAAGCCTCGTTACTCAAAGAAAGGAATTTTCACCTTGGCTTCTCCAACTAGGCATTAGAGAGGAAGATAGTTCTTTTGGAGAGTGAGCAGTGGCTTAACACTTCACTATTGGAGCTAGTGGTGTTTCATTGTATCAATGTATCTTGGAACTTTTGCTTAATATTTGAAGCTCATTGAGCCAACAAATTTTCATGCATATATTGTAATTTTTTTAAGGAAATTCTTTGGATGTTTGCAGTATATGTTGGTGTTCTTATGTACTAAATAAATTGAACTATTTCATTGGCTTTGTTGTTCATCTGACTGAATGTGTGTTGTAATTGTTTTAATGATCATTGGATCTATGTAAACTATTTCGCTTGATGGTTAAAGATTCTTTCATATGTATGTGCATGTGTCTTTATTAGAATAGTATTATTACTTTTATCCTAAAGACTCATTTTTATTTCCCTTCAGCGAAAGAACCTTGATATAATTTGCAATTGAACACTTCAAAAGGAATACATACTTGTTCCTATAGAAAATCGTGTGAGGTGTAATTGGGACTTCATATCAGGGAGACCCCCTACATGTTTTCAGGATCCAACAACGTCAACATTCTAGTGCTAGAAGGAGGGTGACATTGTTATGGTTAATAACTCACCACATCCAAATAAACAATATTTCATGCAAGGAAGTAACACTCTGAGTTCCACTCTAACTCATACTCTTGAGACAAGAGAGACTTATCATCTTAGTATGGAACAATATTTTGATGTCACTTGTGATCAAATTTGGACAATCCAGCTATTACTTGTTAGTTTGCAAGATCTCTTAAATTACTTCCTGTTACTACTATTCTTCCTCATAATTTGATAAAGAAAGACACAACTCACAATGGTATATTGATTTCTTCGGTGGAATATTTGGTTATTGCAACCCTTGAAGAGTTAGATGATTCCATAGAAATAAAAAACCAACCAGGGGAACTTATACCTATTGAGGATAATTTAGAAGGTGAGAGGGAAGATTTTCCTTTTCTAACGAAGAACATCTGAGAGAAGAAGAACAACCCAATTACAATGAAATTTTGAAAAGTGAAGGATAAGGCTCATAAAAATCAAAAAGCAGGGACGAAGAAGTAGAGGACATAGTTGATGAACAATTAGATTGGATGTCCCAAGGGACACTTTCTCTTCTAGGAAATCTTCACCGTATTTCTAAACACCCATAAAATTTTCTTTCAAAGTTCGATCCTGATAAGAAGACGAAATATGAGGACCATATTGATGACTTCTACATGCATATATGAATTCTTGAGGTACATTTTGAGGACATTGATTGTAGAATTTTTCTGTACACTCTAGAGGGTAGAGCATTAGTGTGGTACCACAACCTTCCATCTAATTCAATTCATAGTTGGAGGGATTTCAAGAATTTATTTTTTGATAAACTTGTTGATGAAAAAACTCCAACCATGTTGCTCAAAGAACTCAAGAATATAAAGATGGGGGAAAAAGAAAAAGTGAATGATTTTAATCAAAGGTTTACTCGTTTATTGAATAAGTTCCTCATTGATGTTCAACCACATGGTTCAATCACAAAATATTATTACACAACTGCATTGCCTAGTAATATTTTTATGTTTATTAAAAGAGCTACAAGGGATACATTAGCTTTGAACTTTGCAAAATAAATTATTGCTAAGAAATACTTGTGTTCTACTGGGGCTATTGATGATCATGAAGATTCTAAGGACACTAAATATACTAGGAATATTACTTAAACCTCTTCCAATAAAGCGAAAGAGAAATATCCTTACAATATGGAAATCTTGGCCAAATCTTTGAATTTTCTTACTAATGAAGTATTTGAACTTAAAAGAAGTTCAAGTGAGGGAACCACCAGCATTAAGTCTTTCAAGTTGTCTTTATTTAAGAAGAATAGTACTAATCAACCAGTTAAATATATTTAGAGTTCCAATGTTGTGTTCAATGTTAAAAATTGGGGCATGGGTAATTTTTACATTTTCCATCAAGAGAATCATTCGAAGAAGACATGTCCATAATGGAATCATAACATGAATGCCATGATGACTAATTTTGTACATACCTTTTTAGCAGATGAGAAGTCTAAGAAGACTAAATGAGAAAATGAATCTACCTTGACCAAGGAAAATTTAGGTGGTGGACATTCAATTAATACATTTGGTATCATCTATAATGCTAATAAACAAGGTGTTGATGAACTACTAGAGAGTGAGGCTCCTCCTCAACAAACAACTACACAGTGTAATCTGAGGAGAAAAGGGTCTATTTCTAAACAAGAGTTTAAAAATTAATTATTGAGAAGGATTTTACTACCTCCTAATCCTACTCAGAGTTTATAGAATAAGCCTGGAAATGCTCATCCTTTTAAGAACGCTTCCACAAATAATAAGAATAATTCCATCACTCCTAAAGCTTCTGATAAATCTACACCACCTAACACTTCAACACATCCTATTAACAATGAAAGTATTGATCACAATATTATTGAGGATATGAAAAGAGCTCATGCTAACATCTCAATCTTTGAGCTCAAAAAGATAATACGACAGCATGAACTAGTAATCCAAGCATTTTCATTATAGCCCCCATCAAGTAGTGAAGTTTTTGCTTCTCAAGTTTATCCAGAAAGTCTCGTGATATTCTTGAATATCTAGTCAATGTTGTTAATTTAAGTGTTAATGCCCTCTGCACTTTGTTCCTTTTAACGTTTTAAATCTTTAATTATAATGTTTGTAGTAGTGTTTTTATGGAAATGGTGTACCAAAATACACCTATATAGTAGTTGTTTATTCCCTGCAAAGGATCACAGACAGAGTTGGTGTTGTTAGTGAATAGACTTAGATAGACAAAGCATTGCAAATAGTGAAGACAATGCATATACAAGCATAAACTAAATTAAAGAGATAAACACACAAACATTGCCCAATGGAGAAAACAAGTCAACAAACTAATGGAAAAAGATTGATTGTTGGTAGTAGAAATTGAATACAATAGATGAATCTTAAACACTTAAATATAATTCTTTGAGCTACGGTGCTAAAAAATCCTCAGCAAGGAGGTTCTTTTCCTCAATCTATTTACAAGCTTCTCCTCTCTCTCAAATAAGTATGAAGACTCTCTAATGGTGGACTCTTCTCCTCCCACTAAGATGATTGGTTGCTTAGAAGAAATATGGACAACATGCTAGTGCTCTTACTTTCTTTGGTTTCAACAATGGAATGTTGGTTTTCTCTGATAGCATTTTGGCTAGCATAACAATGTTTCTTATTTTGGTTCTCCCATGGCCTATTTATATATAATTTTTTAATCCATCTTCCCTCTCTTGTTTCATACATGAAAATGACTCATGAGTAGCACAAGATGATTCCATTGAGGGCTGAATATCTTCAGGGTGACTAAAATTCAGTTGTCCTAGACTGATATCCTATCAGGGAATCACCTCCAAGTGTGTGAAGTGATCTCGAATTTGTTGAGTCATCCATTTTCTCAACTACATGGATTTCAAAGAAAAATTTTCATCGTGCATGACTATCAAAGAAATAGCAGCAGCATCCTAAATTTTTAACCTTATAAACTTTGGACCTTAGGAGAAATTAAATTTTTTAAACTTCATGATGTCTTCAGCTGGAAAATATTCACTTGTGTTGTAATAGACCTAGTGAAAAAATCATGTAATAAAAGTTAGTAAAGGAAAAATAAGACCACGGTTAAGTGACACATATTCCAAGATGAATGTTGGGCAAAGATATCCTAGTGGACATCACTAGATGTGTTTATGGCTAAGGAAATTGGCAAAGGTATTAAAAGGCAAAAAGGCATTTTTGGCACATTTAATTATGAAATAAAGGAAATTAGGAGAAAAGTAAGGTGAAAGGTCACATGTTTCATGTGAGGAGGAAATTGAAGGAAAATAATGGAAAATGAAGAAAATAGAGGACTCATTAATAAAAAGGGTTCTGAGGATCAGTTAGTAACCTTTTTCCAGTTCAGTTTTGGAGCTCTTTCATTATTCTCTCTCTCTCTCTCTCTCTCTCTCTCTCTCTCTCTTGGTCACTTAGAGTTTTATTGGAGCACTCTAGCTTTGGATCAAGGAAGGAAAAGCAAGCAAAGGGAAAGGAAGGAAAGAAAAGATCAAGCAAGGAAGAGAAGGATCAAGCATCTTCAGCATGGTTTTTCCGAGTTATGATAGTGGTTTTCATCCTAGCCTTGCCTTTTATAGATTTCATGGTGCGTTGGGATGTTTATCTCGATTTTGAGCTTTGGATTTACCAAATCGATTTCGGAATCCGAGGCGGAGGTGGTCTCAAGGTTCGTTCCCAAAGGCCTATGAATCCCTTGACTAGTTTTGGTGGGATATATAGTAAAGCCTAGGGAGGATTTTCGATTTAGGGCCTAGTGATCTAGGTTTGGATTGTCGTAAATCCTAAGGAACTGGTCTCAGTTTAGGGCCCAGTGATCCGAGATTGGATTGCGGTAAAGCCTTAGAGATAAGAAGATGGAAAATTCCTCAAGGATAGTGATGGATTCTGGATAGCATTCCAAGCTCAGTTTGGTTTCGTGATTGAAGCAATGGTTTTGGTGTGATCACAGTTTGGTGAGGGTTGAGGTGGTTTAACCTCTGGATTCCCTTGGTTGTTTTTGGATTGGTTTATCAATGAGATCACACATTCGTGCTTGGAATATGGCATGGGGGTGAATAGATGAAAGAAACATTTGGTTCATCCATGTCTACGGTCGGGTGGTACGTGGAAGTTTCAAACTTGGTCAGATTCACCTATGATTGATGAAAGCTAATTTCTCTTGATTTTGTAATTTTCGTATGTGGATTTTGTGGTTTTTATACCTCTATTATTTCCATGGTTTTATGTTGGTTATAAGCATGGTTAATTGATTGGTTCATGTCATGGCTATTTCATGTATTTACTTGTAATTGTTAAAATGATGGATGAAAGACCTAATTGATGTCATAACAGTTCAAGGGAGAAGGTGGTGATCCTTCTTGTCGTGTTTCAAAATATTTTTCAGTCATTCATGCTCTGTCTTGTATCCTAGACCTCTAGGTTGCATTGATGCCAAGTGTTTGGCAGAATGTCAATCCCGGTTGGGATGGTCAAGCCTAGTTCTAAAGTTGATTTTTGGTTTATTAGTCTTCTCATCATGTGTTTGATGGATTCTGAAAGTTATAGAAAGTTATGGGCAGTGGTCACAATTTTTGACTAGAAAGGTGCCTTAAATTTCATGGACACTAGCACAGATCTGCTGGGAAAAGTCCCTAGACACATGCATGTAGGCCTGTGAGAGCATCCAGAGGTCCTTGGACATTGGCATGCCCATAGCATGAGAGCGTCCAGAGGTCAAGAGGTCTAAAAAGTTAGTGAAACCCAAGGGCAGGATGCTTGAGTGGTTGGAATGTCTCCTGGGGGTGTTGTTGCTTGATGTGGAAGGTATGGTTGATGTTTTTACGTTGATTCCATTTTCTTAAGGTCGCCAAAAAGGTTGAATCATATCATAGTAGACTCTCATCGCATGTTTACCTTACTTGGTTGGTTACTTGGGTAGATGTGGGAGGAGGGTGGTTACAAATTGGTATCAGAGCATGGTTGCACTCTCCTTGGGTGAATGTGTTTGTCATACATTCATGTTGATTGCACTTGTGTCAGTAATCCTTGAATTCCTTTTGCATATGCATGGTGTTTTTCATGGTCTTAGTGATGTTGCCATGGGAATAAGGATGTTGTTGTGTGAAGTGTGTTGTCATGGGTGCATGATTGGGTACATGTTGTTTATGTCTATGTACAATCAATATACAATGATATGGTTGTGTTGTCATGCGTGAGGTCATGTTATGTGTAGTTGATATGTTCATGCATTGATGACTAGACTCTAGCTAGAATGATGGACATATGGTTACATGCCTATTTGCTATATTTTATATGTTTTCATGATTATATTGTACATGTATCATGCTGAAATTTTGATCCTATAGACAAGGTATCCTCCCCGAAGTATACTAAGATACGTTGATTTATTTTGATTTGGCTTAGCTGACATAATATGCCTTGCAGGAAAGAGATCAAAATGGCTAGAAAGATGGTAGACTATAAAGACTCTCCCTATGAATCAGATGAGCAGTGTGCTGTTGGGCACTTTTTTTATTTGGCAGACACATTGAGAAGCTTGAAGGAAGAAATAAGGAGTTGTAAGCTGAACAATGACAAAATCATGCAAGCACAAGAGAAACAAGCAGAGGTTAATGCAATACTACTTTAGAGTTTGTCATAATTGCAACAACAGGGACCATTTCGGATCAACGTTGAGTAGGAATGGGGCATATGGTAGCAGGCCTTATGGTGGTCGTAGGTCAGATAGAGATGGGAGTTTTTTGGACACTCCGAATAGGAAAGGTGATGGAAACAGGTACTATTTTAGTTTTGGTTCTGACAGGAATCATGATCGCCATCATTGTCATCCTTATAACAGGAGTGATAA
>APFE031410130.1:58525-70395 GCA_000404065.3 Pinus taeda | reverse complement strand
AGGAGAAGCACAAGATCGTGTCCGAACCAGTGTGGGAATCAATCCTTCCTCATTGGGAACGATGCCAGATATTCACGTATTAAAAACAGTAAAGCTCGGATTAACCATTGTCGAGGAGCTTGGGGTCACTTGTTGGTAAACCTTGGTTTATGTCAAGGAGCCTTCAAGGGGATTAAGCTTGCTACTCTGCCCTTGCGTGCGTATCGGATCGTAGACTGTTCCCCCAGGTATATTTGTTTTTGTTGGTAACCATAGTGACCATATTCTATAGGATTCTTCTTAAGGTGATGGTGGTGGGAAGATCCCACTGTACCTGGAGCAGACGTCGGTTAGACTCACTTAGATTTTCTGGGGGGTTCTCTTCACTCGAGACGGTTTAGTGGAGAAACTTGTGCCAGTCTATTCATTAAGCAGGTTTCTGGGGTAACTGTTCCAACCGCTATTTCTGTATTGAACTCTGCAACGTTGGATTTCATCACCAACTAGTGTTTTCGGTATGGAAAGTTATTGTTTGTGTGTGATTGATCACCTAGATTCTTTAGGCATGTGATTCAATTTGTTTGGTTCTTTAGAGGCTTTAGGTGGTTTTCATTGAGATTTTACTTTTTTTCGTGGGAAGTAGTTAAAAGATTTTAACCGTGGCTGAATTACCGAGGAAGTCCCGTAGACTTCGGGGCCAACCTCTTGAGTTTTCACCAAGCTAGCTTGAAGGGCTACGGGCCCTGGTAACTCCTAAAGACAGCAGAAGTGGGTCGCCTGAAAGAGGAGAATCTTCTTTGGTGGGATATCCTGATTTTTCAGCGTTAATATCAGATTATAGTATGCAACCTGTATCTGTTTCAGAAGTTACTGGTAATGTTTCATCTACTAGTGATATAGGTGAAGAACCTGAAATATCTAAGCCCAAATCTGAAACTGCTGCTACTCCAATATCAGGGTTTGCTTCTCCAGCTTCTAGTGGTCCTAGTTCACCTAGGGTAGAAAGAATAATTACCCAAAATTTTCCTTATGGACTAATAGCTATTGAAGAACTTGCTATTCCGGAAAAAGAAGAAGGCATCCCTATTCCAGAAGATCGACCTGTTATAGACCTTAGGAAGCATGAATCAATCTTTTATAGTCCACCTAGGAGCAGTGCTTGGTATCTTTCATTGACTAATTTTTTGGAAAACCCGGGACTAAGTTTTTCACCACCTTGTATTTCTTATCATCCAACACCTAGAGGTTACTATCCTCTGTTAAATATGTCAAAACAGTCGTCCATGTTTTCTCAATCCTAGGAAGCCTTTTTGTACGACGGTCCTTCTGTTTCCGCTGGGTATCAGCCCATTTCTGGTACTTTTTCGGGAGCATCTCCTCAACCTATTGAACAAGGGTTATTAACTGGAAATAATGGTACTAAACTATTGAGTGTAGAAGATATTCTCATGATGTCAAGTTCTATCCCCAATCGTCAACCTCAAGGTGGCCAGTCACTTCCTGGGGGCAACCTCAAGGTACCCATTTTGTGCCTGGAGGGCAACCTCAAGGTACTCAGTTTGCACCTGGGGGGAAACCTCAAGGACAGTACATACCTACGTGACAGTATGTTCCTCAAGGTCAACCCCAGACTCAATATGTACCTCAAGGTCAACCTCAGTATTAATATGTACCTCAAGGTCAACCTCCGTATCAATATGTACCTCAAGGTCAACCCCAGTATCAATATGTACCTCAAGGTCAACGCCAGTATCAGTACGTGCCTCAGGGTTATCAACCCCAAGGTCAGTACCCAACCCAAGGTTACCAACCACCTTCTGGTCAATCATATGTTCAAGGATCTGGAAATGTACCATTGAATTATCAACCCTACCCTTAACCCGGTTATGGTCCTCAATATCCTCAACCTGTTATGGGTCCATACCCTAGAATGAATTTAGTGTGGGATCCATCTCAATCCCAACAGGTCTTGCAACCAAATGCGCAATTGTCATCTCAAACTGGACAACCTTTGGTTTCTCGTTCACCCTAGCAACCTATCTAGTCTACTGTTCAAACTTTTGCACCTTCTATAGTTTCTCAGTTTGGGCCTAGTACACCTTGTACTCCGCCTCAAACGTCTGCTGCAACTACTGCAACATCTGCTGCATCTACCCCACCTTCTTCTGGAGTATCGAAAACTCTGGTTTCTAGTGTCCCTGTATCTACTCCTCAGACATCTTTACCTCAGTCTGGACCCGCAGTCCACACTTCGGTTCAGATGCCTGTAGGACAACCAGGTTTAAGTACGGTTGTCGCCAGTCAACTTCAGTTTATTTAACAACCGTACCAAGGACAGTACCAATACGGTCCTGCTGCACAGCAACTAGTCTCTCAGTATTAACTGTACCCTGGGTATACATATCAACAACCTCAGCAACCCCAGTATGGTCCGGTTAATCCTCATTTTCCAGGAGGACAGAATATCCAAAATGCAATTCTAATTCCTAGCTATCTTGGATATCCTCCTCCTGGAGCTGGTCTGCAGACCCAGAGTTTTAGGGACCCTAATCGTAAGTTACCATTTATCGCAACTTTGGACTTGCCTGAATTGACGCGCCTTACGAACGATCCAATTAACTATCTTCAGTATTGGCTGCCAATGCCGCATAAGTTGCCCAATGATATTCCTAAGTTCGAAGGTAAGCCAAGAGAGGACCCGTCGAACCATGCGATGAATTATCACCTCTGGTGTGCGTCTAATTCCATTTCAGATAATTCAATTCATTTACAGCTTTTCCAGCGCACTCTAATTGGTTTTGCGGCCAAGTGGTACATCGAGTTATCGAGAGCCACTTTTTATAACTTTAGTTAGTTAGCTACTTCGTTTTTAACTCATTTTCAGTTTCCAGTCAGATATGACAATGGCACGGAATTATTAACTTCGTTAAAGCAGTCAACGTCCACTTACATCTCAGATCATATTCATGAATGGAGACGTCGACGGCGTTTAGTGAAAATTTTTATCCCGAATCAGATGTTAGCTGAATGGTTTGTAAAATCTTTACTACCCAAGATCACTAAGGATGTAGCTAAGGTCGGAGTTGTTACTGAGGAGCAAGTAATTGCTCAAGCACAGTACCTTGACTTAGTTTATACTCAGTCAGGTACGTTACACGAGAAAATCCTCGATCTACCCAAACAAAATCAAATCGCTGCTGCTCCTTTAGGGTCTCATGCCGCTGATGGTATGATTGGTACAGTTAATACCAAAAGTAAGAAGAAGTCTTCCAAGAATTCTTCTCCTATCATAACCTTGCCAGATTCCTTGATAGGAGATTCTTCCGCGGAACTTTCCGCCAATATTCATGTTGTAGAGTCATCTACAGCTAAATCAAAAACCGGTGGTAAGAAGAAAGGGAAGAAGAAGAATAAAACAGATAAGAATTTGAAAGAGAAACTAGAAAAGGTGGAATCAACTGATGAGAAATGTAAACCTTGTTATCCGGGTCTCATTTGTGATGAAGAACATTTTACGAGAGACTACCCTCATCGTGCAGAGGTTGCGAAAATTATCAAAGATTCCCAAACTCCTGCTGTTTTGAAGGATCCTTTTCCAAATCAGGACAGTAAGATAATAGGTTCTTCCTTAAGTGCCAATGAAGAACCCATATTGATGATGTCCCACGTTAGGATTGCGACTCGATCACAAGATTATGGCAGTAAAAGTCCTGTTGATGGAAAAGAAGTAGAATCTTCTCATTCTAATCCATCAACCTCAGCTCCCGGTTCTGATCCACTACAGATTGAGAAACCTAATGCAGGCTTAGTAATCAAACCACCCGCCAAGGGTATACTTCGAAAGTCTGCTTTCAATCCACATGCGAGAGTAGCTCAGAACTATAACATTGTTGAGGATTTAGCTATTTCACCCTCAGCAATGTCGGCTTTGGAAGTGCTGCAATCATGTCCAGCACAGTGTAAATTACTTTTGTCAGTTATCAGAGCTGTTGACGTTCAGGACCCAAACCTTATAATATTCGATCTAGAAAATAGTGCACCACGCTTACCTCATCAAATGGCTATCCAAATTCCAGTGATAGTCAAAAACATACCTGTTCATAGGACTGTGATTGATGATGGAGCTTCCACGTGTATTATGTTGATATAGTGTTGGAGATCGCTTGGTTCTCCTTCACTAAATCAATCCCCAATGATTCTAAAGGCCTTTGATGGCCGTGGGTTTCATCCTTTTGGCATTCTACAGGATTTACCTATAGGGGTTGAAGGTAAAACCGTTAATCTAGATGTGGAGGTGGTTCATGCCCCTCTAGATTACAACCTTCTCTTGGGTCGTAGTTCGTCTTACACTATGACATCTGTCGTTTCATCAGTCTTTCGGCTTATAAATTTCCCTCATAATGGAAAGATCGTAACCTTAGACCAGCTGTCTTACTTTTCATTCGACCCAGCCTCTGCTGAGAGCATTCAGCATGGTGGTAAAACAACGATCCCATATAAGGATGTTGGAGTAGGACTAGTTAAAGATTCCAGTTTACTGGGAACTTTTCCTTTTCCTCCTATCAACGCATCATCTTCTACTGCAACCATTCATATGATTTCATCAGATACAATTGTTAATGATGATCCTTGGATCATACCTTCTGAATCTGAGATAGACTCATTTGGTACTCTTATGCCTTTGAGTCTGTATGAACTTGCGTATCAGACCGTGCAGTCGTTCTCCGACACAACATCAACCCAAATCGACTTAATGAATGTGGTCCATGAGGAGTCACTTTCGACATCAAACTCGAATTCAATAATGTTTTCTAAACTTGTTCAAACTGATGAGCAAATTCATGAAATCCTATGCGTCGATGAGTTACCATGGGAAGATCTTCGTTTTTACCCAAGAGAGATCGTTTTGAAAATGATTTTTCATCAATTTTTACGACTGAATATGTCAAGGACACTCAGAATCCAATGAAGCATCCCAATTCCGAGTTAAACTTGGGAAATATTTCTTGAACTATTCCCCTTGACATTTCAGTTAAGCCTGGAATTATTGAAAACGTTCATATAGGTGCCTCTTGTACGAAAGATGGAATTCAAACATATAAGGCCCTATTTCAAGAATTTCGCGACATGTTTGCCTGGTCATATGAGGAAATGCCAAGAATTGACCCCGCAATTGTAGTTCATGAAATAAAAACTTACCCGGATGCTAAACCCGTCTGGCAACGTTTGCGTCAGATTCACCCAAGAAAAGCTGCTGCGATTAAAGCAGAAGTTGAAAAATTACTCAAAGCAGGTTTCATTTATCCAATCCCGTTAACGGATTGACTATCGAATATTGTTCCTGTTAACAAAAAAAGGGACAATAAGAATATGTATCGACTATAGGGACATTAATCAAGCCTATCCAAAGGACAATTACCCCACTCCCTATATCGATCAAATCATTGATGATTGTGCCGGCAACGAAATTTTGTCCTTCATGGATGGTTTTTCCGGATACAATCAAATCAATATTCTACCTGCTGATCAATCAAAAACAACATTCATTTGTCCATGGGGGACATTTGCTTATTGCAAATTACCTTTTGGGCTCAAGAACACCAGGGAAACTTTTCAATGGGCCATGTCTTATGCTTTTCATGATATCAAGCACATTGTGCAACCCTATCTCGATGACTTGTCTGCTCATTCAATCCATCGAGCTGATCATCTCGTCCATTTAAGAGCAATATTTATGGGGTGTAGGCATTGTCGGATTAGGTTGAATCCCCACAAGTGTGTTTTCTGTATTGAAATGGGTCGATTACTGGGGTTTGTTGTTTCGAAAGTCAGCATTCGCATCGATCCCTTGAAGGTTGAAGCCATTATCAAATTCCCTCCTCCTTCAAGTCTTCGCCAACTCTAAAGTTTGCAAAGGAAAGCAAACTTTTTACGTCGATTCATCCTTAACTACGCCGAGATCACAAAGGGTTTTACCTGGTTGTTGAAGCAGAATAATTCATTCTTTTGGGACGAGATATCTGAGAGATCTTTTGATGCACTAAAAAACGCGTTGACCCATGCACAGTTGTTGCATCCTCCCAACTACAACTAGGATTACTTCTTGTATCTCGCCGCCTCCGATTCCACCATCAGAATGGTGTTAGTTCAAGAAGATGAATTCGGTACTGAACATGTGATATATTAACTTAGTCGAACGTTAAATCCAATTGATCTAAAATACTCGCATGTGGAGAAATTGGCATTGGCAGTGGTTCAAGCTGTCCAACGTTTTCATCATTACATTTTACTACATAAGACTATAGTTATTTCTGATTGCAACCCTATGATATATATTTTTACCAAGCAATTGCTGGGGGGCAAGTACTCCAAATGGATTTTCATCCTGCAGGAGTTCGACTTGGAGTTTAAAAAGTCTAAGTCAAAGAAATATTTAGTTTTTGCGGAATTAATGTGTGACTTCCCGCGTGTTGACACGGAAACTATGGCGGAGGAGCCCATTGTGGATGAATCCTTGTTTCTAATGAGAACTTTAGATCTGTGGTACGAGGATATCATCGTTTATCTCCAAACCCAATCCTTTCAGCCAGATATTTCATGATCGAAACGTCGCAAAATACAATTGCAGTCCCAACAATTCAAAATTATTGGAGATACTCTTTATCTTCGTGGGGCAGACTCTATTTTTCGATGTTGTTTGACTCATGAGGAAGTTGAAAGGGTCCTAAATGACTGTCACTCTGGAGCGTGTGGCGGTCATATGTCTGGGTATGCCACAGTCCAAAGATATTGCGCACTGGCTATTTTTGGCCGTCTATGTTTAAAGATTGTATTATTGCGGTCTGAAAATGCCACAACTACCAAATTTTTGATCGAATGATGCACGCTCCACCTGCTCCTATTCACCCTATAATTGCTGTTGGTCCTTTTGCCAAATGGGGTATCGCTTTTATTACATGTAACCCTCACTCGGCTGGGGGGCATGCGTATATTATCCTTGCGGTAGATTATTTTATCAAGTGGGTCGAGGCGATGCCTACATTTGAGGCAGACGGCAAAACAACTGCGATTTTTATATTCAATCATATAATTGCTAGGTTTGGTGTTCCACAAGTGATTATCACTGATCATGGGCGTCATTTTTGAAATGTTATGATGACTGAACTTACAGGCCAACTTGGCTTGCATCACGACAGTTCAACTCCTTATTATCCACAAGCTAATGGCCTGGTTGAAGCCATCAACAAGGTTCTAGTAATCATGATCTGACGAATCATTGGGATTCATCGGTCGAATTGGCACAGCATGTTATTTTCAGTGCTTTGGGCGTATCAAACCTCAGTAAAAACATCAACAGGTTTCACTCCTTTCCGACTAGTTTATGGTTTGGAAGTTGTGTTACCTATTGAGTGCAAAATATCGTCATTGTGAATGGCCATCGAGTTATTTCCAGCCACTTCTGAAGAGGAAAGACATTTGTTATACTTGGCTCAGCTAGATGAGAATCGACGCAATGCTGCATTCGCGATCTCATCTCATGCAAAACGTATTAAAGCTCAGTATGATCGAAATGTGACCCCTCAAAATTTTTCGGAAGGAGATCTAGTCTTATTGTACAATCAGGTAAATGATAAATTAGGCGTTGGAAAATTCGTGCCTATGTGGCATGGTCCCTATGTTTTCAACCGAAAGCTAGCAAAAGGGGCCTATGAATTGGTAGACTTTGACGGGGTCTCTTTAGGTAAACCCAGAAATGGTCTTTACCTGAAGAGGTATTATGCTTAAAATGAGTGTGGAGATTTTTGAGTTAGGTTAGTTTTCCTTCTAGCTGGTGTGTTTTAGATTAAAAAGTGTTCTTAGCTTAGAGAGTGTTTTTCGTCGTTATTCCCGCTTATCCTGGTTTTACTCTTGATGTCGCAGATGTCGACGCCTCTCCAAACATACATTGGTTTCACTGATGGTGCTTGTTATAGTACACAGAATATTTCTTCTGCAGCTTGGGTTATCTATTCGCCCTCTGACAAGTCGGTATCTATGCATGGGGTAAGCCTTGGTCAAACAACAAACAACATTGCAGAGTATAGTGCAGTGATTGAGTTATTATCTGAATCTATTTCATTTTGGATTTGGAGTTTGATAGCGAGGTTAGATTCTGAACTCATTGTATTACAGCTTAATAGAGTATACGTCATTAGAAATCTAGTATTATTAAGATTATTTTTGAGAGTGCGTCTCTTGGAACGTGAATTTGACTATATTGAATATCAGCATATTCCAAGATCTTTAACTACATTAGCAGATGCAATTGCTTCTCAAATGTTAAGTAGACATGTGCAATATTCATACAAGTAAATTTAAAAACATTCCATAAAACATGTTTAACAAGATAAGCCGGTAATAGTGATATCATATAACATAGGAGTGTGTCAAAATATACATCGTCCTCGATCATAGGTTGAAAAACACCTTATGATCGGCAAAAATGATAAGTACAAGAAGCAAAAATGTCATATGTGACTAGAATAGGCGATCATCCCATCACTGGGGATGATCTCGATATGAAACCACTGCACAGGCCACCTTACAAAGGAACCTCCTGAAAGGTCCTGGGACCCCAATCACATAGCGCTGAAGTCGACGAGGGATGTCATCTATGCTGATCTCTGGAATGTCCCCTGTCAGGCACTCTAGATGGCTCTCCAACTCGGCCAAAGTCTCTGCTGATTCGTCCTGTGGGGCTGGAGCCGGTGAAACTAGTTGTTTCCTCTCGTAAGGCCGGAGAGCGGCTGGTCATCGCGGGCCCACATTTGCATTTGAAACTTTTATTATCAGTTTTGGGACGATATAAAAAAAAAAAAAAAAAATTTACGAAAATGTTGAAAATGACTTTACTTGAGTCATCCCATTGCTCTCCTAGCGGAAGAGCCATGTCTAGGTCCCCACGAAAATCAACCCCAGCATGAGGAAAGTCCTGGATAGAAAAAACCTGGTTCTCCAACCATTGGAAATACCTAGGTTTGAACCGAACGACCTCGGTCCCGTTATCAGGATGACGGGCCATAACTGCAACCCATCACATCAGTTTGGGCTCTCAAGGAAGCCCAGCTCCAACAGTGAGGTGCTGCGGGATCAACATCAGAACCCTCTCAACACCAAAACTCACAACTATAGCACCATATCCAAAAGTCTTTAGTTGTACATTTTTGGCCCTAGTCAGTTGGCCTTTCACATTGGCCAACACATCATCGCACCAGTTGAAAATGGTGCCTCGAAAGCAATCAACTGCCATCCGCATCTCGGATCCGATGGCTATGTGTAGCGTTGCGCTACCGCAGAGTTTGGTAACTGTAAACACAATAACCATGAGTTCAGGATGGGATATGGTCTTGATATCTATCCCTTTGTCTCGCTTCTGAACATTGCAATACTCTAGCTGGAGGCTCTCGACAGACTGGCCACCTGCCCTGGCCCCGAATAAAGTCAAATGTTCACCTCTCCTAGGAAAACCAGTCAAAAAGTATATATCTGCTGGCTCGATTTCAATCTGGTGCCCACCAATAAAGAAGCACTGGTCCTGTATACTCCATCTATCAACCAGCCACTGCAAAAAGTCCACCTAGGCCCTCATGCCAGGTATGGCCCAGAATTTGTATAAGCCACATGCCTTCAATGCATCAATCGAAGGTTGATGATTCATCGCGGTGAGGTCTACATCCTCATGCTCCCGTTCTCGCCAATAAAGCATGGTGTTTATCCTACATCCAAGTAAAAAGGCGAATTAGAATACATAAAATTGATTTCTTTCGGTAATCTTTGAGTTAGTTAGGTTTTTACAAACCTTTGCGCGGGGTACACACCCTCTTGTTAGGGACAGTGTGTGAGGCCCGCACCTTGCCTTCACACTAGGTGTGTACCCCCGACTTTTTTCCCATTGCAAAAAGGTCGTGGTATGCGGGTCCCCTGTGGTAAACCCCCAGTCCCCCGTGTGCAGGTTTTGAAACCTAAAAACCTCCTAAAAATAAAAATAAACCCCTAAAACACAATTTCAAATGGATAGAAATGAAGAGTAGGATGATGTGGATTACCTGGAGGAGACGATGTTTGATTCCAATGGATGGATTTTCCACAATCTTCATGGGAATTTTCTGGTCAAAAGCCCTTTTTTCTCACCCAAATCTCAAACGGTAAAAATGAATGGTAAAATGTACTTTTTATAAGTTTTTTGAGTAAATAAATTCCAAATTTTTTTATGTTTCACTTTGAAAAGGTATTTTTTGCGACATTTTTACCCATTTTTAAACAGGTATGAATAATGTTTGAGTTTTTGTTCAGGATAACGGATTTTTCAAGCGAAATCAGTCATTTTTCAACAAAAAACACCAGAGTCACCTTTAAGCTCTTTTCTGACTCCTAAAACATGAAAAGATTGCTGAGTTTTTCTTTTTAAGCTCGTTAAAACGGAATTAAAAAGATGGTCCTCTTATAGCCCTTTTATGACCGTAAAAACACGAAAAGATTGCCGGGTTTTTGTCGTTTCAAATTCGATATTGGTCATAAAACGACGTGTCGTTGATCGCTTTTTTACTTTTTTGGATCAAAGGCACTAATTACGAAAAGTACTCCTTGGTCGTAAAAGATCAAGCAGTTCTCTCAAGTATTATTTTATACTTTTTTGGGCTTGGGAGACACAAATTTACGAAAAAGGTCAACCCTGGAGTCTTCTTAAGTTTTTTCAGACTCTCTAAAAATGAAAAACGAAGAGTTTCTCCTATACTGGACTCATTAAATTTCGACAGTCAAGGACCTGTTCAATTACAAACAGGAACAGACCACTCCTTCTTAGGGTTTGAGTTTAAACTAAGTTGGACTCATCCAAAGGATGAGCTTATAATCAAGCACATGTTATCCTCCTCAAGCTTGTAAAAAATAAAGAGGTACTTGCCGGAAATGGTGGGGGAAAAGAGAGAAAAATGAGCCTGTTTGTCATACTTTGTAACCACTCTTGAACACGACACTTTCATTCACCTGGGTTGGGAAATCCTTTGCCTAACAGTTGATCAAACCACATTGAAAGTCTTCAGCCGGCTTCTGGGTATTAACTTTGGTTCAATTGTCACCAAACCATCTGCTATGTCGTTATGTGTTCAAGAGGTCAGTGCAAATAAGCCATTCATTAGCAAAATATCTGTCATCCATCTTGACCATCCTTGAGTCAGTCCTTGCAACTAAATTTCTTCAAACTTGATCTATGATTTTGTGTTGTAGGCTTGCCTACGATGGATCACTGTCTATTGACTTCAACTCTTTATCTAGAAAGATGATCTAGAAATCGCCAGTACCTTGGGATCTGCACGCCTCAATGGCAGGTTTCTCGCCTTCGAGGATAGGTTGAATCATTGACCTTCAATCGAAGGATTTCGTGACATGTTCGACATCGACACACCTAATCACATCTCATGGATTCTACTGAGTACTTTGAGAGCCATTTTCATTATTGGTGGTTTCTCTCACACTTGTTAACAGTTTACATCATCGACTGGTAATCAAGTGGTTTCTACCATGTTCGACTTCGACACATTCATTCGCATGGATAGAATCGTACTATTTCAAGAAGTAGAAATGAAGACCCTGGATCTAGTTTCCACCATCCAGGTTGCGAGGAATTTTGTATTCATTGTATTGTAGACTATTCATAAACAGATGGTTGCGTCCATACTGTGTCTAAATGTGTCTATACTTGTGATGTATTACAGGATCGTTCCTATATCAGAGCAATAGTTAGTTTTCTAGTTAGTTTTGATCTGAGTATGGGAATGCCTACCTCAGCGATGATATGATCTCATATATATATTTTGCATTTGAATGTTTTTACAGGTTCCAACCGGGCTCTC
>APFE031410130.1:993-58479 GCA_000404065.3 Pinus taeda | reverse complement strand
AAGTCTCAGACCTTAGCTCTTCATGTCAAGCTTTGCAAATGAGAGAAAGACATTGAAAATCAATAAAACTCTGGTTCCATACTTTCTCTCACTTTTGCCTACGGGCCCACACCCTTTGTTCATATTACCTGCGTATCTGCACGCTTTGTCTGTAAAGGGGTGTGTGCGTACCCCTGTAAAAGTAAAAAAGATGCAAGTTTATTCTGAAAAACTCACTTTAGGTTAATTCTAGATGTTTCTAGAAGGAATTCCGATGTGGATTGTTCGCTCCAAGGTGGTTCATGCATCCCAAAGAGAAGGAGCTAATCCCTTGATAGGAGGAGCTATCCCTTTGAAGGAGGGCTTTATCCCTTTGAAGGAGGACCTACTAACTTCCCTCCATTGCACTATAAATTAAGGCATTGGGTCAGTTGCTGAAGAGGTTAGAAGCTGAACATTTTTGAGGGTAAATGCTGATGGAATTCGGACTTCCTAGTTAAACTTGAAAGGAGAGATCACATACCTTGTGGTTTCATTGGGAAGTGAGTGAAACTTGTCAAAGTAGAGGAGACTTCTTATCGGACCCTGGGAGGAGCTTGTACAGCATCAAGGCACAGGTTGTAAAGTTCTTCTTTCATTTGAATTAATACAATCAGATTCATTTTTCTCAACAAATTGTCTTATGTGGTTTGTTTCATAATCTCCTTGATCATTATGATGAATATGCTTTATGATATTGGCTTTTCAGGTGCTATTTAATTTGTTTGCTTGTTTGTGTTTGCAGAACACTTCAAGGAAGCTCATTCGAAGTGAGGGAGCGAGGCTTCCACAAACTTGCATTGGACCCAAGGTAGGCCTAAAACACTTTTTGCCTTTGTTTTTGATTGCATATTTAGAGAAAGATAGTTTTTGATTGGCTTGCTTGTTACTAGATATCGTTAGATATGAGGAAGGTCGATCTTGTCCGCAACCTCGACTCATTCCTTGATTGGCTTGCTTGTCACTAGATATCGTTAGATACGAGGAAGGTCGATCTTGTTCGCAACCTCGACTCATTCTCTGTGACAAGGTTGTAAATGGTTACTTTTGGATTTTCACGAAAAATATTAGTGTCTTTTGTAAATTTTGTTTTTTTTCATTTGAATGAATGGAACTAATTTGGAAAATTAATCATTATTATTGAAAAATATAGTCAAGTGCTACAAGCCTGAAATTTTTTCTAGTTTCAACCTTACAAATTTTGAGTAAAAATTTGTAGAGGTAAATCCCCTCTACGGATAGAGGCGATCCCTACTAGCCCAGAACAGGTCTAGCAACAATCAATAAATGCTACTCTGCAAGTTCCTAGTTGCAATTAACAAGTGGGTAATGAACACCTACCTGGATTCCAACGCTGTTTGTTTGATGAAGAGATGCTGCTCTCACTCCTTCGCTTTGGTCGGTAACGATCCTCCACTATCTCGCGGATGGACACCTGCACATGCAAAGAGAGAACAAACACAAGCGTGAATTCTAGTAAAAGCAACTATACATCAATCAGAAAGGATTTAATTCACATTAACCATCATAAGACAAATGAGAATGGAACCATAACAATAGTCATCTATCTTTATTAATCAAAAATAGAGAAAGGTACAACCAATGTTCTGACGCTGAGTCCTTCTCAAGAGGGTCTAGCCAGCAAGTCTCATAAGCATTCACCCTTGGAGGTAGATCTCCCAAGACAAACAACTCTCTCTCTCACACAAGGCAACAAGACTTCACAACCTTCCTTAAGCTCTCTAGCAATCCACACTTAACACACCAACTGCCTATTAAGAGTAGCACTAAAGCACTATGAATTCCTCTATGTCAAAAGCTATATGTCAAAAACTAGCTGCTCATGGCAATGGTGGAGGCTTATATAGGAGAAGGAGTCTCCATGGATGGTGGAAGGATAAGCTTATCTCCAAGAAAGGTGGCTCATATGATGAACATACATGCCATAGAAGGGAGGGCAACCTTTACAAAGCCAACAACCAGGTCTGGAGTCATCTGGAAGGCTGGCTGTTAGAACAAACTCGCCCAAACAGGATCAGCGCGGGTGCATAACTGGACTGGCACGCTGACATCGCATCCCAATAATAGAAGAGGTCTGGTCAGCGCGACTTAGCACAGACTGAGGATGCGTTGGCTATGAAATTTGATCAGCGCGGGAAACCCATGTACTTCCTCGCTGGCAGCGCATCAATAGCACTATTATCCGCCAGTCAGTGTGGTTATTTCAATAACAGTCGCGATGATCCAATAAACTTAGGCAAAGAGGGTTTTTTGGCCATTTCAGAGAGCATGAGCATGATGGATTTGATTTCATGACACAGTAGGGAGACTAACAAGGAGACAGTGACATTTTACTGTGTAACAGATGCCCCCTAAAGCATGAAGCCCGAGAGAGTGGGAGGGGTGAAATGCTTTACAAAACTGCTGAACCGGAACACCACCAGGAAGAACTTGCACGTAGATACAACTGATATTTCAATTACATGTAGTCTAGGCATGGGCGCAGCCATCCAAAAGACATACGAAGAAGGTCTGTGGCATGGAAGCAGCCACCCAGCTGAAGAGACCATGATGATAAGAGGTATGGTCGCAGCCATCCATCAATGAGTCATGTAATAATGATCCACAAAATCGCAACTTGGTCCGCAACAGACTAGAACCAGGGTCTTGCGCTCCATCCAAACCCAAATAAAGTACAAGTCCAAACATGTGAATACAGGAGTCGAAGTCAAACATGCTTGAACATCGTCTGATTACTAGCCAATGATGAAAGTTGTTAACAGACACAAGAGGTGCCACCAATAATGACGATGGTCCTCAAGGTACTATAGGTACAATCCACGGCGTGCGAATGAATGAGCTGATGTCGAACACCTGTAGAGTCATTCGATCGGAGGCGAATGATGAAAACCTCGTGTCGAACATGAAGAACCTGCCATTGAGGCATGCAGGCTCCAAGGTACCGGAAGGGAGTCTCTAGGTCACTTTCTTGGATAATGAGCTGAAGTCGACAGGAAGTGATCTTTATCGAAGGTGGGCCATAATGTTTCCCACATCATCGACACGAGATGGAAAGAGACAATATGTTTTGTGTGAAATATCAGAGGGAGGTTATACTTGCAGGGGCAAACTTCTCTTGAACATATCGGCGGCACAATGACGGATTTGGCAGTATTTGAGGTCAAATGATTAGAGGTTGTGAGGACAGGACAATGAGCAGATGAATGGTCAAATAGGATAACCCAAACCCATGGAGGCAAATGTGAAACGAGATGAGATGTACCAACCCAGACACGAATGCAAACAGTTCCATGTTCAAGAGCAACATACTGTCGATGACGACGATTATGATTCCTTTATTTCCCCCACCATTTCTGGTGAGTACCCCGGTTATTTTTGGATGACAAGCTTGACGGGGATAGCATATGCTTGAGGAGCGTCATTTCGATGGAGTCTGATGTCATTAAGTTTTAACGAGTTTGACAAAGGAAGAACTCAGCGTCTTTTCATGTTTAGAGAGTTTGAAAAGACAGCGGAAAAGAAAACTACAGGGGGTGCTTTTTCGTAAAGTTGTGTCTCTGGAGCCCGAAAAAGTATAAAACGATGCTTGAAAGAACCGCCCGATCATTGCGACCGAGGAGTACTTTTCGTAAATAGTGACTTTGACCCGAAAAAGTAAAAAAGCGGTCAGAAGTACGTCGTTTTAGAGCCAATAATGAGTGCGAAACGACAAACACCTAGCGATCTTTGTTAATTTAAACGATCGAAAAAAGAGCTTTAAAAGTGACCGCCTCTCGTTCCTTTTAACAAGCTGAAAGGAGGCTCGGCTATCTTTTCTTGTTTTATGTCGGAAAAGAGCTCAAAGACGACATTTTTCGGGACCAAGCGTATATAGACCTGCCGTGACTTTGCCGGTTCTAAGGACCTGCACAAGAAAGCCACCCGTGTAAACCCGTTCGATACGTTGAAAAACATAATAAAACATTCATCAAGTCGTAACATAGCGACATCAGGATTAAATTCATGATAAAAGGTGACAAAACCCACTTTTACAAAGTTAAATAAGAAATTTTTACCATAAATAGGGGGGGTAAAAATCATTTTCACCATTTTACCATTTTGAGCTTTGGAGAACGTTGTGGAACTACAAAGTTGATGGAGTGAATTCTTCATCGTGCGGACGCCATCCTTTCGACAGCTGATTCCAGGTAGGTTCCTCTTGCCCTGCACTTTATTTTAAGCCTATTTTTAAGCATTTTTACCGTAGGATTTGGCCATTTGGCCAAATTCTTTGAGCGTAGGTGCGCTCTCGGTCAGCGCGGATTCGCCCATCGGGTCCGCGCTGATCAATTTTATCAACACACACCATTTTCCGGGTCAGCGCGGAAAACCCGTGTGCTTCCGCGCCGACCCAGAGAAAAATACAAAGGGCCGTCATTATCAACGTGGCTGTTTTAGAAACAGTCGCGCTGGCGCCGTGAAAATTAGTTTTTAAGAATTTCAATGGATAATTTTCAATGATTGGCAAACTAATGCTTTTTGGGTGATCATGCAGGACACAATGGCCTTTGTGTGGCAAGAGAGGGCCCACGACAATGAAGATATGGCCACTTTCGCTGATGCCAGATGCTGAAATGTAATGCGGGCATGCGGTTTGCTGAAATTATTTCTCACTCCACGCTTGAGGGCACAACCAGACCTGCTAGAGCTCTTGATCAAAGCTTGGAACCCAGTGGATGGGAAATTCACGATCCGAGGCCGTGACATCAAGTTCGATGCCACGGATATCTATTTTTTGACTGGATTGTCTCGCCAAGGTGTGATGCCCATCTTGGAGGGGCAGCGACCCAGCAGCGAGACGCTCGACCAACTCATGGCCCGAGTGTGTCCACAGGCGCACAAGAAACAGAGCGGGAAAGCAAGCATTCCATCAGTGGGTGCTGGTAACATAGTCCTTCGCACTATACTCTTTCTAGTGATGCGGGCAGTAGGCAGTCTAGCCAACCATGAGGCCTCAAAGGCCAACCTATTGCTAGCTCTCGAGTGCTTAGAGGCCACAATTTTCAACTGGGCAGCAGCTGTGACAAATAGCATGAAGAGACAATTGAGCAACTGCCGACATGGAGATTCAAAGCAGTTTGGCTACCGATCGCTCTTACTTCCACTCATGTTTGAGCGGGTGCCAGCCCTTCAGCTGCAGACCATGGTGGTGGACCCGCCTAACAGTCCACGGGAGACGAGGGCCACCAAATGGGCCCGGGTCATGCCACATGGAGGTGGCGGTCGCTCAGTGTCGTGGGGTGTTTTCTTCTGAGAGTGGCTAGATTGCCAGGTTATCTTCGTTGAGGACTGGCCATACGCCGGTATCGACTTCCGTGGTGATCCTGACCTGCCACTACCTGTGGGAGAGCAGTGGGACGATGGAGGTAAAACACCTGATCCTTTTTTGATTTTTTATCTTTTGTAATGTTTTTGAATTTTTTCATGTACATGTCCTAATAAATGCCATGATGTGTAGATGTGGGACCTGTGAGACCCCTTGGCCTGGCCCCGGAGGTATGGAGACATGGGTAGGGCGCCGTGATCTTGGCCTTAGCTCCTCCAGCAGGCGACCTGGCGGAGGCTGTGGTGCACAACCTTGAGGGCTTACTGGCAGGAGTCCCAGATTACCAGGGGATCGAGGAGGTCCCCATAGCTGCATAGATCCATACAGTGGGTGTAGAACCTAGGCTGCACTGCCTTTTGAGGTGAGTGGCACGAGCGGTGGCATGATACAGAGAGCATAACCTACCGTAGTAGACGCCTAGGTTTTATTTTCCATTGATGTTTTTTGAGAGACATATGTCTCAGATGTACTTGAGGATACCGGTTTTATTCAAACATGTACACTTATTTTTTGAGTGCCTTAGTGCGCCACACGATATATATATATATATATATATATATATATATATATATATATATATATATACATGGTGCTTTTATTGTATCTTATGCTTCTCATGTTTTACATATTTCGCAAATGTCTGTCTAATACATAATTAGCCAATGCATCAGTTACAACATTAAGTCTTCTTGGAATGTGATGATAAGTAATATAATCAAAATCTCTTTCCAATAACTTAAGACGTAAATACAACCTTAAGATACGATGATCTCTGACTGAATATCATCCGTTGAGCTGGTGGACTACAAGCTGTGAATCTAGGTTTACAACCAATGAGCGGATTCCAAGGTTAATCGCCTCGGCCAATAATTCAATTACAACACTATATTCAGCTACATTGTTTGTTATACAGCCTAGACACACACCTTGAATATCTACTAACTCACCATGAGGATCATAGATCACCCATGCCGCAGATGACAGATTGCGAGTACTGCGGGAAGCACCATCAGCGAAACCAACGTAAGGTGATCCAGACATCTGTTCAAGAAGCAAAAAGACACAATAAGTGGCAAACATGCCGACACACTAAGACAAAAATCAAATGAACACGCACACACACTAAACATACTGTAAAAAAGAATATGCATGTAAAAAATAAACGAGAGAGTGCCTGGACTCAGGCTTAATATTTCTTAAGATACAGCCCATTACGGGGCTTGTCCAGGGGCTTGCCTTCATAATCGATCAGCTCATAGGCTCCTTTTTGTACAACTCTTTTTACAATGTAGGGCCCATGCCACATTGGCTCAAGTTTTCCTGCTCCTATCTTATCATTAGCCTGATCGTAGAGCAGTACCAAGTCTCCTTCAACAAAAGAGCGAGGATTAACAGAGTTATCGAAGTGAGTTTTCACTCGCTTCTTTTGAGCTTCGATTGCAAGGGAAGCTAGACGACGTGTCTCATCTAGTCGTTCCAAGTAAAGAAGCCGCTCTTCTATAGGAGTAGTCTCGGGAAGTAACTCAACGGCTAATTTGAGTGAAGGAATCTCACACTCAATGGGAAGGGTTGCCTCCAGTCCATATACTAGCTGAAAAGGGGTGAGCCCAATGGCATCCTTCACGGAGGTCCGGTAGGCCCACAACGTAGAGAACAACATCAAATGCCAACTAGACTTGTGCATGCCAACAGTTCTCTGAAGCATTGTGGCCAAGATTTTGTTCACGGCTTCAACCTGACCGTTTGCCTGAGGATAGTATGGAGAGGAACTATCATGCCTAAGTCCAAGTTGGGTTGTCAACTCAGCCATCATATGATTACGGAAATGTTTTCCGTGATCAGTGACAATGTCTTGTGGAACCCCGAACCGAGAAATAACATGGTTAAAAAGAAACTGCGTCGCCGTATGACCGTCTTCGGACAATGTGGGCATCACCTTGGCCCATTTTGTAAAGTAATCTACAACAACAATTATGTAACCATGCCCCCCGGCCGAGCGAGGGTTACATGTCACATAATCGATGCCCCATTTAGAAAAGGGGCCTACGGTCACAACAGGGTGCAGCGGGGCAGCGGGTGCACAAATCTTCTGCTGGTAAATCTGACATTCGTAACAAGAACGGACGGTAAGAATGCAGTCCTTGAAAATGGAAGGCCAGAAGTAGCCAACACGGAGGATCTTTTGTGCGGTGGCATATCCAGACATGTGACTGCCACAAGCACCGGAGTGGTATTCATTTAGAACTCTTTCAGCTTCTTCGAAGGTGAGACATCGACGAAGAACCGAATCAACGCCAAGGCGGTACAGGGTGTCCCCAACTATGCGATATGGCTGAGCTTGGTGACGAATCCTTCGACGAGCGTCTTTCGAGGTCTCGGGGTGGAAGGAGGACGTCTGCAAATAGACAATTATGTCCCCATACCATGGATCGAGGGTGTTGATAAGGAAAAGCATTTCATCTGGAATAGACTCTTCTATCTGCTAGGAAGTAGTGACGGATGGCAAAGAGCATAAAAGTTCAGAAAAAACGAGTGATTTCTTGGACTTGGCCGCAGTAAATTCCAATTTGAACTCTTGGAGGATCACGATCCACTTTGAGTATTTGCCCCCCAAAAATTGTCGTGAAATAATGTAGGTCATGGGGTTGCAATCTGAAATCACCGAAGTAGTACGCAACAGAATGTAGTGACGGAAGCGTTGGACGGCACAAACTGTGGCGAGAGCCAACTTCTCGACATATGCATATCAAGTCTCCGTATCTAGTAAGTTGCGACTAAGATAATAAATGACATGCTCGATGCCATCATCGTCGTCCTGAACCAAAACCATGCCGATAGTGGTATCGGCAGTGACCAAGTAGAGTGTATAGTCATGATGGAAATTTGGAGGCCGCAACAAAGGAGTGGAAACCAGGAGGGTTTTGAGATGAGCAAATAACTCCTCAGCTATGGCATCCCATCGGAATGGGGTGTCACGCTTCAGTAACCGGGTAAAACCCTTTGCCACTTCGGCATAGTTTGGGATGAACCGTCTTAGAAAATTAGCTTTCCCCTGTAAACTCTGTAATTGCCACAAAGTAACAGGGGGAGGAAGATTCACGATTTCCTCAACTTTAAGGGGATCCAAACGGATACCCTCTCGGGAGACGATAAACCCGAGAAGTTGACCAGATTCGACGCAGAAGACACATTTGTGCGAATTTAATCGAATGTTATAGTGTCGACAACGAAGAAAGATTTCATGAAGATGCGATGGGTGGTCTGCGTGCTTAGCTGAATGAGCGGGAAGATCATCCAGATAAGGCTATATGATGTGTCTGATATCGTGGAAAGCATAAGACATCGCACGCTGAAAGGTAGCACCGGCATTTTTGAGGCCGAAGGGGAGATTTTTATAAGCAAAGGTGCCCCAGGGACAGATGAAGGCTGTCTTGTGTTGATCAGCCGGAGCAATGTTGATCTGGTTGTAACCAGAGAAGCCGTCCATAAAAGAATATATCTCGCTACCCGAACACTCATCAATGAGTTGATCAATGAATGGTGTGGGGTAGTTATCCTTTGGGCAAGCTCTGTTAATGTCATGGTAATCAACGCAGACACGAATGGTGCCCTATTTTTTGTTGACAGGGACGATATTTGAGACCCATTCTGTCAGTGGGATGGGATAAATAAATCCTGCCTTCAGAATTTTTTCAACCTCTGCTTTGATGGCTGCCGCCTTACGGGGGTGCACGTGACACAAACGCTGGCGAATAGGTTTGGCTCCGGGATACGTTGGTATCTCGTGCACTACTATAGACGGATCAATACCGGGCATTTCTTCATAGGACCATGCAAAGACATCGCGAAATTCGTGAAAAAGTGCGATATACACCTGAATCTCCTAAGGAGTGCAGGTCACTGCTATGTAAATGTTCTCGGCAATCCCCGCCATAACAGAGATGTCGATAGGTTGCGTCTGCGTGATGTTCCCTAAATTCCCTTCGGACGATGTGTGATAAATCTGAATGGGCGTCTGAAGGGGTTGAGAAGGGAGACATGGAGCAAACCACTCAAGACAAAGCAATTTTTCTCGAAAGGTAGGGAGAAAGGAGGAACGGTGGTGAAGAGGAAACCATGGACGTTCGTCCAGAGACATAGTCTCTATAATAGCCTCATCGAAAGGAAATATTTCCTTCAATGGATCCGAGGAGGTGTATTCTCCTAACCAAGGGGGGAAATCATCTTAGTCGAGAGCCCAACAATTTCGATGTAGTTGAGCTCGGCTGGACTCAACAACATCTCCTCACCCCAAGGTTCTATCTGGTCGAAGGAAGGAAGGATCCAAGGATCAGAGCGAACCGAGATCATAGAGATCGAGGTGAAGTTGGGAGGTGGGAGGGAAAAAACACCCATAAGGGCAGGTTCTTTGAAGAGCCCGACTCCCACGCTTTCAAACGGAACTGAGGTATGCTCAACGAAGGGTACATTTCCCTCAGAAGAGGAAGCGAAAAAAGAGAGTTCGTCGACCGTGAGAATTTTCCCTTGATGGGGGAAACGAATGACATGGAAGAGGGATGAAGCCACAGCACGCACAGCGTACGTCCAGCTTCGGCCCAGAAGGAGGTTATATGTGAGATTTGCATCCACAACCTCAAATTCTACTTCTACAGTCTTCCCTTCTAAGGTAATCGGTAGCCGTTGAAGGATACCATAAGGTCAAGATTCTCTCCCGTCGAATGCTTCCAAGGTCGTTGGGGACTGACTCAACGTCGGAGACCCAATGGCTTTCCAACATGCAATAGACATAACGCAGGTTGATGCGCCCTCATCAATGACTATATGATGGATCGTTTTAGAATTGATGACGACTTGAATGAGGAAAGCTATCTGATGAGGTAGTCGAGGAACATGTCTCTCGAGATCGAAGGTAATTAAATCCAAGTCCGCTGGGTCGATGCCACCGATGGCTGATAGCAGGGACTTCCTCTGGGGGGCAGCTCTGAAGGACCTCTAAGGTGGACATAGCAGACGGAGCCTGCACTAAGTCCTCCATGATGCTATAGTGCTGGGCAGCACGAGCATTCGGGTTATAAGAAGACCTCCTGAGTACCCATTTGGGAGGGGGTCGGATTGTCATCTCAACACTCGGTCTCTCGATATGGAGAGGACCAGAGCTGGACGGAGGCACACTTGAGGGAACCTCTAGCTCCTTCCCGGTGGACGACGGATACTCCTTAGCTCGAGTTGGTACATGAATAGGAATAGTTCCAACCATGAAGACCTGGGAACCGAAGGGAGAAGAAGAGGGGTCAGCCACCATCTGAGTTTACTGAGAGGGAAAGGGTTCTTTCAGAAACGCAGGGACCCCAGGAGCACCTTTCAACAAACGACTAACTTCGGACCGCCTGGGGTAGTCCTTAGTGTAGTGATCTTCCTCACAAATGAGGCAAGGATACTTAGGTTTGCGTTTAGCTCCTTCCTCGGCAGGAGGTTTAGAGGATTCCTGTTTGGGTTGCTCGGATTTATTTTTCCCTTTTCCCTTTTCCTTTTTCTTTCCTTTCGAGGTCTTGCCCGTCGTGGTGGACTGAACGGTGTTGACCTCGGAAGTGTTACCAGAATTTAGAACACCCTGGGAATTGTTTTCGTTGGATGCACTTGACTTTTGCTTCCCACGATTCGATGATTTTTTAGAGGCCTGGTTTATAGAGCCAATGACTCCATCAACAGATGGCTTGGGCGGAGCCTTGGATGTACCAGGCCTGGGGGCGTCCGGCAAGTACTCATACAAAGTACCAGACTGAGAATAAACTAAGTCTAGGTACTGAGCGCGCACGATCGCTTGCTCTTCAGTTACATAGGCTCCCATGGCGATGTCCCGCGCAATCTTGGGGACAAAGGAAGTTGTAAACCAGTTAGTGAGGAGTTGATCAGGTATCCAGAACTTGATAAACCTACGCCGCCTTCTCCATTCATGAATATGATTGGAGATATGTGTAGCAGTATCCTGCTTAAGAGATGTAAGGAGGTGAGTCCCCGTCTCATACCGAATGGGTAACTGAAAATGAGTCAAAAATGCCATAGCCAACGAACTAAAATCTTGGAATGATGCTCAGGTTAACTGAATATACCATTTAGCTGTCGAACCAGTGAGGGTCCTCTGAAAGAGGCAAAGCCGGATCGAATCGTCGAGTCATGAATTTGATGAACACCATAAGTGATACGTCATCACATGAGCTTGAGGGTCTTCCCCGGCCCTCCCATCGAATTTGGGACAGTCACTTGGTATTTTGGTTGGAACTGGTGGCCACTGTGGATTGTGCAGAATGGGATCATTCGTCAACTTTGACACATCGGGTAGTTCCAGCGTTGCTAGAAATGGTAGCTGCGGATTAAAAGACATTTGTCCCGGATATGAAGTAGAACCAGAATTCCATCCAGTTCCTAGTTGCCCCCATTGCCCTTGTCCCGATGGGCCAGGCCCAAATGGGCCTTGTCTAGAAGGATTTTGACCGTAGGGGTTATTTCCAGAACCGGGTTGCTGATTCTGCCCCCCAGCGCCCCAATGGTTACCATACTGGTCAGCAGGTTGTTGATAATTTTGATAGGGATTACCCTGCGGCTGTTGATAATTTTGGTACGGGGTATATTGATTTTGCCCCTGGGGTTGCTGGTATCCGTACTGAGCCTAGGAACCAGGTGGCATTTGGTAACCAGATTGGGATTGATACCCACCTGAATGCTAGGGTTGGGATTGGTACCCACCCGAATAAGGAGGCTGGGCCTGATACCCACCTGAATAAGGAGGCTGGGATTGATACCCGCCAGAATATGGAGGCTGGGATTGATACCCGCCAGAATACGGAGGCTGGGATTGATACCCACCAGAGTATGGAGGTTGGGATTGGTACCCACCTGAGTAAGGAGGTTGGGATTGGTACCCACCTGAATACAGAGGTTGGGATTGATACCCACCTGAATACAGATGCTGGGATTGATACCCACCTGAAAGAGGAGGTCGGGATTGGTACCCGCCTGCATGTTGAGCCGTCTGGTTAGAAGGTTGTCATGGTCGGATTTGAGATGGCCCCGTTCGCCCAGAAGGTCGAGCTTGCTGAGTGAGGGGCTGCCCTTGCGCAACCGAGGATTGTCCTTGTTGACCAGATGGTTGCTGATTGGTAGGCTAGCCTTGCTGTACGTAAGGCTGGCCCCCTTGCCCAGAAGGGTTTCCTTGCTGGTTTACGGGTTGACCTTGCTGTCCATAAGGTTATCCCTGGTTCCCATAAGGTTGCCCCGAAGGGTAGCCTTGCTGGGTACCAGGTTGACCTTGTTGAGCATTGGGTTGTCCCGGGTTACCAGAAGGTTGCCCAAGATATGTAAAAGTCGGAACACTAGAGACCAAAGGTTGTCCCTAATTGGGTTGTCCTTGTGGGCCTCCTTGTTGACCTGGGTAATTCTAGCCAGCATACTGCTGCCCATGATTAGGCTGCAAGTAGGGCTGTTGACCCTGGTAGGGTGGTCCTTGCTGTCCTTGTCCTGGATGGTACTGGCCACCACCAGAGTCGGTGGTACCCCAAGCCACGTTCAACGGAACGAAAACCTCATCATAAGGTATTTCAGGCAAGGAGGTAAACAAATAATGATTCTCGGGATCATAATATGGGCCTTGCCCATCTGGGCTCTGGACATTACACAAGTATTGAAAATATGCCTCCTCTGACGTCATATGATCGAAAGAAAGAGGAGCACCACTTGCGGGGTGCACAACTCTATTAGTATGCGTCGATGAACCACTTTGCGCTGGACCTCGAGATGGGCCCACGACAGAAGTGATAGCAGATGATGCTGTGACGGTGCTAACAACTGGAGTTGATGCCGCGACACAAATGGTCGGGTTGGATGGGACTGCTGTAACAGTAGTATGATGGACTTGGGAAACAAACGGTCCTGTGGTAGGGACGATGTTTTGATCCCAAACGGAAGAGGAAGATGCCGAGTTCATAGCATCCCTCAATGATCTATAACGCGCCGACACCATGACACCCAAAGGCGTAATGATGTAGGGTGTAGAGATGATGGGGGATGTTGCCGGAATGGGAGTATATATACTCGACATGACGGACGGGCCACTCGACACAGGAGAAGTGTCGCCCATATCGGAAGAAGCCATCGGAGATGGGGCACCGACAGGAGTGGCAGGAAAATCCTCGTCAGAGGACTCCCAAATAGGGTTGTAAAAGAACTCTTAGAAATCGTCCTCTGGAGCTCGAGAATTCAACGGTTGGATGCTCGGAACAATGGGAAGAGCGTCACAGACTGGAGTTTCAGGGGTAACAGAAGATGGAGACCCTTCGTCACTTGGGACAGAAGACGGAGTTGATGGGTCCGCCAGGATGATCAAACAACAACCCTAGGCAAGCTAACGATATAAACCTACTCAAAACTAAACGCACACAAGATCTAACCAGGTAATATTATCGTGGCCAAATAAATTTTAAGACACAGGAACTGAACTTGACCTTTCCATGTTTCGAGAGTCGAGAAAAGGACGAAAAGATGACTCAATCTCCTTCGAATGTTTAATGAGCACGAAGTGACAAGACGCTCACTTACACCTTTTCTTTTAGGGAGTCCGAAAAGGATCAAAAGTGACTGCTCTGGAGATTCTAAGCAAAAGGTTTACCAAGCAATCTGTAAAACTGCTTATACACCTTGGCAATCGTATGAGAACCAAGGACTTTCCATACTGCAGTCATTCTTCCCGAATGTTGTGTTCGGTGCGTTACGGTTCACAAGGCGGCAGACTCAGCTTCCTATGGATAAAGGATGCAAACCTAGTGGAGTCTCCCCATATATACCCGACGGTATGTGGGAGCCCAAATCCGTGCTAGACCACAATTGAATCAGACCAAGAGGAATCACCCAACCTTAATGCGAAAACAAGAGTGACTAGGTTTAATGACGCCAGAGCACATCTCTAGCCTAGACCTCTAGATATTTGCATTAAGTTCCAATGCATTTTTAGATAAATTTGGTTTATTTTACGGTTGATCTTGAATTAAGTTTTGATTTCAGGTCCTACCGTATGATCTCTCAAAAATACTTATATGCAAACTACATGCCAAAGAACATCATTTCGTTCAATGAATTCTAACTATGAGAAGGTTAGGAATTTTTCAATCAAACAAAACGAACTCAAGCAATCAAACAACCTAATGCAACTAACGGCAAGGAAATGAAACTCTTCTTTTGAAAACACAAATCAACGAAATTTCCTTTTCCTTTTAACTATTAAATGCAAAAGATACTAGTTTGATTTTCTTTTCAATGGCACGAAAGTGTTTAAAATGATTTTGAGAGACAGCTACACCAAGCAAAAGAAATGAAATCACTCAATGCAAACACAAGAAAGTTCCCAAGACACTAAAAACCAGTTTCCCAAATCAAAGGAAAACAAAGGCTTATGAGCTATGTAATCTAAGCTCAACAAGACAAAAATGAATTCAAATAAGGAAGGCAAATCACTTGGAACACAACCAAAACACTTCCAACAATCACCGAGCTAATGTGAAAAGCAAATCTGAAGTTGGCTGGTCAAACAAGGAGACAAGATCCCACGGAAGGCTTGACACACACATGGCCTCTAGATGTCCTAGGGCTAGGGTGCGAAATCAATAGAGAAAAGCAAACACCCAAAGCATGAGAGTCACAACCAGTCAAACAAAGCTTCAACACACTCCAGCAACTATAAAATTTAAGGCAAAATGCAAACCAAGCAGCGAAAGCAAAAAGGAATGCTTTGCAAAACCGAAAACAAGCAACAAACAAACCATTGCGGAACAAGACTTCGCAAGCAAGTATGTCACAGTTCAGACAAAACAAAACAAGTCATAAACCAAGTGGCAAGAGTAGGGGACAGTCAAACCAACAGGTTTAGGAGGCAAATTTGGACAAAAATGAATTCTACAGGATGAGCGCGGGTAACCCTCAGCAACAAAGCGCTGACCAGACAACACGCGTAGCAAATTTGCGCTGTCAGCGCGGAAGGACACAGATTAAGGTCAGCACAACTGTTAAACATACAAGCGCGATGACAGGGAAAGCAAAGAAACAGATGTGCGATGTCAGCGCGACTGTTCTGATATAAACCACGCTGAGGCTAAAAATCAGGTAAAATCACACCAAAAACTCCCAAACCAAGGCAACAGCTTTTAAAACAATTAAAGCATTTCCTAGAGTGAACCAGGAAACCAAAAACAGAGAACTAATCCCCAATCTTTGACAAGAGAGTGACAATCAAACTCAAAACAAGGATGAACAACAAAGGCACAAGCAATGCTCCCCATTGGAGTCACCAAATTGTTGGAGAGGTAAATCCCCTCTACGGATAGAGGCGATCCCTACTAGCCCAGAACGGGTCTAGCAACAATCAATCAATGCTACTCTGCAAGTTCCTAGTTGCAATTAACAAGTGGGTAATGAACACCTACTTGGATTCCAGCGCTGTTTGTTTGATGAAGAGATGCTGCTCTCACTCCTTCGCTTTGGTCGGTCATGATCCTCCACTATCCTCTCGGATGGACACCTGCACATGCAAAGAGAGAACAAACACAAGCGTGAAATCTAGTAAAAGCAACTATACATCAGTCAGAAAGGATGTAATTCACATTAACCATCATAAGACAAATGAGAATGGAACCATAACAGTGGTCATCTATCTTTATTAATCAAAAACAGAGAAAGGTACAACCAATGTTCTGACGCTGAGTCCTTCTCAAGAGGGTCCAGCCAGCAAGTCTCATAAGCATTCACCCTTGGAGGTAGATCTCCCAAGACAAACAACTCTCTCTCTCACACAAGGCAACAAGACTTCACAACCTTCCTTAATCTCTCTAGAAATCCACACTCAACACACCAACTGCCTATTAAGAGCAGCACTAAAGCACTATGAATTCCTCTATGTCAAAAGCTATATGTTAAAAACCAGCTGCTCATGGCAATGGTGGAGGCTTATATAGGAGAAGGAGTCTCCATGGATGGTGGAAGGATAAGCTTATCTCCAAGAAAGGTGGCTCATATGATGAACAGACATGCCATAGAAGGGAGGGCAACCTTTACAAAGCCAACAACCAGGTCTGGAGTCATCTGGAAGGCTGGCTGTTAGAACAAACTCGCCCAAACAGGATCAGCGCGGGTGCATATCTGGACTGGCGCGCTGACATCGCATCCCAATAACATAAGAGGTCTGGTCAGCGCGACTTAGTACAGACAGAGGATGTGCTGGCTATGAAATTCGATCAGCGCGGGAAACCCGTGTGCTTCCGCGCTGGCAACGCATCAATAGCACTATCATCCGCTAGTCAGCGCAGTTATTTCAATAACAGTCGCGATGATCTAATAAACTTAGGCAAAGAGGGTTTTTTGGCCATTTCAGAGAGCATGAGCATGATGGATTTGATTTCATGACACAGTAGAGAGACTGACAAGGAGAGAGTGGCATTTTACTATGTAACAATTATGATGAATATGCTTTATGATATTGGCTTTTCAGGTGCTATTTAATTTTTTTTCTTGTTTGTGTTTGCTAAACACTTCAAGGAATCTCATTCGAAGTGAGGGAGCGAGGCTTCCACAAACTTGCATTGGACCCAAGGTAGGCCTAAAACACTTTTTTGCCTTTGTTTTTGATTGCATATTTAGAGAAAGATAGTTTTTGATTGGCTTGCTTGTTAGTAGATATCGTTAGATACGAGGAAGGTCGATCTTGTCTGCAACCTCGACTCATTCCTTGATTGGCTTGCTTGTCACTAGATATCGTTAGATACGAGGAAGGTCGATCTTGTCCGCAACCTCGACTCATTCTGTGTGACAAGGTTGTAAATGGTTACTTTTGGATTTTCACGAAAAATATTAGTGTCTTTTGTAAATTTTGTTTTTTTTCATTTGTATGAATGGAACTAATTTGGAAAATTAATCATTATTATTGAAAAATATAGTCAAGTGCTACAAGCCTGAAATTTTTTCTAGTTTCAACCTTACAAATTTTGAGTAAAAACAACCTTTAGTGGGAATTTATTTTATATCAGTCATAAAAAGCATCAATAACAAAACGAAGGTTCTCTGTAGAAAAGTTGTCTTCAAAAACTCTATAATTGTTGTCCATAGCTATTCTTAAGGAACCAATGAGTTCCTCCCCACTTAGGGAATTACAAGTTTCAAAGAGTAATCCACCTATGCACTATAAACTTAAAGAATAAGAGGTATCATCAAGAGTCGACTTATCATGATCATAAAGATTATAACTAGCTGACATTGCCAAGCTGCATACCAAAACAGGGCAATGACTCAAGATTGTTGCAATCAAAAGGCAAGGGGTCTCATCACAAGCCAGCTTGTTCAGTAAAGTTATAAATCAACGAATTGACTCTTCGAAAAAAACAAAAAGAAGTCATTCGTACAATCATCAATTTCCCTTTTTAAGATGTGCCCTTAATTTTGATTAATGGGTATCTTTCCTTGAATATTGCGCCGAGGAAAATTCGCGCTTATCGCAGATCATAGATTTGTGTTATAGTATCGTGGCATCGCAATATCGGATCATCGCAGATCGCAGATCGCAGATATTAGTCATTGTGTGCTACTTTACGTGATGTTGCGATATGCGACGTCGCACATCGGCCGTCAGAGATTTCTTAAGTTTTTCATTTAAGAGCGCTTATGGTGAATGCGATGCGATGAATTTCACATTGTTTCTTCGTGGTTTGTTATGCCCATAAAAGAAATGTTTCCTTTCTTTGTTGTGATAAAATTCTAAGGAAAAAAAAAAAATGTTCCTAGAGATGTTTTTTTGAATTTTTATTAAGGGTCCCCTATTTTCTTGGTGTTATTGCTAATATCAAACAAAGAGGGGGGTTGTTGGTGGCCACAATAGAAGGAAATAGAGATTTGGGAACTTCGGAGGTAAAAACGGGAACTAAGTATGGTCCCCAGTGGAGTTGCGAATTCTGTGAGTGGTTGTGGCTGGAATACACTTAAGGATCTTCTCAGGATCTAAGTCATATTGTTTTAGATTAACTTTAGCTGTCACAAAGAAGCATATACATATCTATATCAATATATTTTTGACAATACAGAAGAAGAGAGATTACCTCAGTCCTTGATGCCACACTGCTAGAGAACCCAACTACTCATAAGTTATGGTATTGAATCAACATGTAAATAAACACTACATAAACACCATCAAGTAGACAACATAACAACAAATATATATTATTATATTGCAGAAGAATGATTACAACCATCTTGGTTGGATCAAGCTTTCTCTAGTCCTCAAGCTCCTCTCTCTCTTTCTCTCTCTCTCTCTCTCCCAACCTCTTCACAGCATAACAACTATATCTCATACAAATTTTTGAGAATCATTTGATAACCATTTGACCTCCATCACAAACCAAAGCCTCCAATATATAGATGATGAGAAGCTCATCCTTGCCAATTCTCTCATGAGTTCCATTAAGGAAAAAGCTAGGATGTTTGCTTGCTTTATTGCTTTTTCCATTTCCATGAGACTCCGTTAGGAATAGAAATGTCCTTACTTAGTTCAGAGCTATATGTTTCCTTCTTTTCAGGCTAAAATTTGAGGGAAAAGCAGATTGTTAGTCATTCAACCTACTCTTTGACCTCCAGAATCTCACAAATCTTGGGGAACATTACCCTTTAGGAAAACTAGTGAGTTAACCTAGGGACTAACACCCTTGGCTAGTGTGTTGAAACTGTTATAACTCTTCTTTCATGTTTGTGGGGTGCCTTATTTTGGGAAATAGGTCTATGAATTAGGTCATGTCCTTAACCAAATTGTCTTTCTCCTCTGAGATGATGAGGAGATAATTTTCCTATATAACATTTTTCTCACAAAAATCCCTTTTCGCTCCCTTAGCACTATCCTCCAAGTGACTAGAGCTATAACCACTCACTTGGGATGGCCTCCAAGGGAATTTTTGATCATGTAAATTTATCTTAAAGTTTAGAAACCTCGGTGAATCTTAATAGTCCGTAATATGCAAACTATAAAATATTTAGTGATATCTTTATAAAAATATTGAAATTTCTAATGATTTTATATATGGTGTCTATAAAATTTAAGTGATCATTGCGGTAAAATAAATTTATACTACAAAATTTGGGAAAATCATTTTTATAAAAAAGGGAAATTAATGAATCTTTTGTTTGGAATTAGCCCACTTGTGAATATTACCCCTAGCGTTCTCCATGATTTCCTCGATTTGAATGGAGCATTCCAACCACTACCATAGGCCTTTGTTCATGTTACTTGGGCTTAGGCTCAGTGAAAACATCAACCTCTAGCTCTGAACCTCTTCCACCTGTTCCATCATCTTCTCCAACACCTAAACACTCCTCCAAGCCTCTGTAATAGGTCTGCAACTGATGAAATAGGCCAAGAAAAAGTGAGTGACATGCTATACCTATTCTTCTAATTGTAGAACCAATACAAACACTTCCATCTCCTAAAGAAAAAACTCTAACATCTGCGGCATCATCTCCAACACCTACACATACAATTTCTCCCATCACTAGTAGAAGCACCTCCAACACAAGAAACCACATCTCACACATGTAGCAGCATATGCAATGTCTCCCAGACATATAGATACATATGTAACATCTATAGAATCACTCCAACCACTTGTAGCAACAATATCTCCAAGCTACCACAAAAAATCAACACCCATAGCAACAATCCAAACATCCTACACCAACAACATATCCAACTAACACAACATGTCAACCTCAAACAAATATCACATGTGGAATACATCTCTACTCACCCTCCACTAAATCTAGTCTTGAAGTATCGTGACATCAATTCCAACTAACAATACCATGAAACAATCATCCATCAAACAACACTAATCACACAAGCATATGGGCAGCAACACCAGGAGCTTGTTGACATGAATTCCAACACTAAAATGCCAACAAAATCCCCCTTTGTGATTGATGTCAACCCCAATAGAACATGTGATGCTGAATCATCAATCCAAATTCTCTCCCCCTTTGACCTCAATGGAAAAGGTCCATACAAACACTAAAGTACAATGCCAATAATGTGTTGGATGAGAGAAGGACTCCCCTTGTCATAATCAACATCATGCTTATACAAGACTGATGTAGACTAAAATAGGAACCTCAGCTGCCAATCATGTCTCTAGCCAGTGCCATGCCAACTTTGAACTGCACATGTTCCCCCTAAGGATGTAATGGGGTTGTACTCATACACTTTGTCTGCTGCAATAATTCTCATGACCATGAACTTAACCAACTTTGGACAATATATACCATGAAGTACAATACAATACAATTCTTCTAGGATCAAGTACATAACAATGAAAAATACATAAGATTGACATATAAATCCTATATCACCTATCACCAACCATGACTTTATTGACCCAAGTTTACATCATGCACCCAATAAATTGAGACGGCATCAAAGGTATACATCATGAAACGTGACTTAGACATCCATTGACGAATACATAGCTAACAACACATCATACTAGACACCATGCGTCTCTCTGTGACCAATATGCCAAAAAGATGAAGCAATTATAATACATGGATTTTACATCCACACACAGTGGTGCTCTCATCAACATCCCCAAAAACATGAAATATCATGAGTACATGGCAACAATGAGCATCAACATATGCTCCATATGGCAACAACAATGAGATAAAATACATGGCATCCATGATCTATGACATAATATCTCCAAATGTAACAACAACAATATGAATATGTCATAGGGAATCAACAAATACATCCTCATCATCACATTCTCTCCACATGAGAGAAAAATCAAGCAGCAACATCCATCATACTAAAACATCACAGCAAAAACAAATACTTATCCTCATCATAGGTGAGAAATATATCATCAATAAGGCATAAGAAACAAATTATTGAGCAAAAAAATATGATCTTCTCTCAAACATCCAAATGCATATCAACAACATGCATGGTTCATCTAGAATTAAAAAATAGGGAATAATAGGCCTAATCTAGATAAACTATCTCGAACACATCATCTGATCTCCATGGCAAAAAGCATATGCATGAAAACACATGAATATGATCTAGCATAATTATGATCATCAATATATCAACTATGTCATGCAAATGATCTATCCAGTCCAACATTCAAAATGTGGTAGCAACAACAAAAAACTTCTTGAAATTCAATGACAACACATTTCAAATCCATTTGGAAGCAAACATTCTCCCGCTAAATGTGGGATCCCTCATCACACCTTGACAATTCACATAAAAATACTACATGGATGCTATATCATCATTAGCATCAATATAAACCAAAACATATAGATGCTCCAAGATAATCAACATATATATATATATATATATATAATATATATATATATAATATATATGTATATATATATATATATATATATGTATAATAGTATATTATATGTATATATGTATATATATGTAATATATGTGATATAATATGTATATATATATGTATATATATATGTATATATATTGTATATATAATATATAATATTATATATAATATATATATATATATATATATATATAGATATATATATATATCTATATATATTATAATATATATATATATATATATATATATATATAAATATATATAAATAAATAATATAAATATATATATTATATATATATATATATAGATATATATATATATATGGTTCCTCTAACTAAAACATGCTGGAATAGAAATAGAGAAAAATCTGAAAAAAGCACTTCAAACATCAAGGAATCGCCTTGAACACTATCCAATATGGCTTCATAAATAAGAATTTGCATCTAACTCATAATGTAATGATATCATCCCCCTGATATCATGTAGGAATTAATTTTTGGTGGGATATCCTGGTTTCTCTTTTCTCCTCCAAACTTTCATCTGTAGATCCTTCTTCTTCTTGTGTGGATGACCTCGCATAATCTCTTATCTATAAATGGATCTCCTAAAACACATGGGAAGCTTTCAATCCTTTGTCTTATGGCCAATATTTCCACATACAAAACATCTAATGTGACCAAGGAATAAAGGAATAACTTTATATCTTCTATTGATCTAATTTTTATTCCTTGCATGTGCCCTGCAGTCAATAGCCCTGTGGCCAAAATCATTGCATGAGAAACAATAACCATAAAAATGACTATTATACCTAATGAATGGCGATTTACTTTGCATGCATGCTTGACGCAACTTCTCTTTTGATACTCCTTTTGATTAGAGGGTTTGATCTCTCCTATACTACAACTTGCTATTATGTGACGACAAACACCACAATTATAACACTTTCCAGTTCTATTATTTTTTTTTCACCTTATTTGCTTGTTGTGTTTCTTCTTGCATGGATCGTGGACCTCAATATTTTTGTTGCAATTAGGTGCTCCAAAAATTTTTTGTTTTCTTATAGAAGATTGAGAACTAGTTTTGGGCCTCTATAATCCTAGTGCCATTATCTTTGATTTCTCAACATATTTGATGCTTGATCTCTCATCTTCTTCTTATGAGGATGATTCATTTGCTATTGCAATGAAAGTAGAGTCCTTTTCATTTTTCTCCAAATATGAAAAATGCAATTTTACTCCAAGATACTTCTACAACTTATCCAACATTTATTTTGAAGTCTCACAATGCTTCACAAACTTGCTATCAGATTTTGAAATACTATTCAAAATATTTTTTCTAAGAAAATCATTAGATTTATCTTTAATTCCATACTCAACTAATAGAAAAATATCTTCATCAAGAGATAAAAAATACAAATCCAAATTTACTCTCCAAGATGAAAACTTACATTCATGAAGCATTGGAAGTCCTTGTTGATCAATTTCAGAAAATTTACAAAAATTCTGCCAAAAGCTCCAAGATCCACTCTCCAGCAATAAAGTTGCACCCGAGAGCCCTGCTTTGATACTAATTGTTAGAAACAACATCACTACTAAGAGGGGGGATGAATCAGTAGTGTGGAACTTTTAAACTTTTTCTCCAATTATATAATATTCAAGCATGCATAAACTAAAATAGATAATAAGAGATTAGGGTGCCACATATAAACATGCAACCATAAAATCAATCAACACAATAAGCACAAGTGTTTCTGGTAGAAAGCCCAACCCGACCTGTTATCACTCAGGTTTTTCCCTGGCTCCAGGAGGGAATACAATCGAGGTAACCACTAACCAATCTTTCAGCTACAAATACTAGCCAATCTGTAACCAGAGAGGGCTCTCTCTTTGTGATTTAGATTTGTTTGATTGTATATTAGGCTAGTTATTAGGTACAAGTTTTGTTTGGTGTTTGGAAGATGCCATTCAGTAGAAAAAGGCAGTAAGTTGAGGGAATTTCAGACCATTGGGTTGATGGAGTCTAATGGAAATGAACCTCTAGATATGGTTTCCTTGGCAATAAGAAAATTACAGAGCAAGATAATTGAACAAATAACAACTTTGAAGCTAAAATAAGATGAAATGAAGTCAAGAAATGAAAGGCAATCAAGAATCTTTCATTATGTTAGCAGAGGGAAATTGTATAAACATTATCAGGGAGCAGTTAATAATTCCTTGATGATATTTAGAGTGAAAGAACTAGGGAGACAAGAGCAATCAAGAATTCTTGCCTATGCTAGTCCTATGGAAAACATAAAAAATTACAGGAATTGAACACAGAGTACAGCCAAGTAAATTCTGGCTTATCCTTCATTCCTGTAACTTAGAGCATGATATTTAGATGATAAATAAGACATAAATACAGTAACTTAAGAGTAAAGAAGACTTATTGATCCATATATTAACACGCGAATTCTGCAATATATCCTTTTGTCATTGATCCCACAACCAGTAAATTCACCAACAAAGCATTCCAGCAAATTTTATTCCTGAAGAGTTCTCAGAAAACATACAACGCAGGTCCAGAATGATATTCACCAGCCAACAATAATACATCTCTTTTGCAAGTATTTATAGAAGTTTACAAAATATCCCCTAGCGAAATATCTGGACATAAATTTATCCATCTACTATGCCAGGAGCCATAACTAATGTGAGAAAAACTACGCAGCTATAACTGAGGAAATAAATGTGCTTTACTGGTTGCTGTAGGAGTCTTGTTTGTTGTTGACCCTTCAACTCTGATAGTTGGTTGATGACTGCTTTCCTGATGTGTTGTCCTGTTATCCTATCCTTTGCCACCTGTGTCTGAGCCTGCTTTATCCTTTGGCACGAATCTTCTTCTCAGCTGATTTGATTTTCCTTGACATTTCCTTTTAAATGTAATGCAAATACTTTTCTAAAAAAGGAGAACTTAGCTTATTTTGGCAAGACCTCAAACATGCTCTGCCACCACTGATCCGTTGGTAATTGATTCTTTCTTAATTTAAGCAATGTCTCATCGGCTTCAGTGTACCTATAATAATTGGGCCAGACTTGAAAGGGATGTGCTACCTCATGCTCAATAAAAAGCAAATCTTCTAGTTTATCATATAAACTTTGCCCTGTGGGAGGGACTGTCTCTTCTGTGTTGCTTGATGAAGGTATAATCTGATTTTGTACATAGGTATTTAGCCTATGAGCATACTTGTTCCTGCTTTAATAGCTTCCCACTACTAGTGACTAGGCTAGGTAGACTTTTGCTTTGTAACATTGCCAATTTATATTTGGAGGCTTCTATATCTGCTTGCATTTCCTGGCATTTTCTTTCTATTGTCTGCACAAAATTTCTCATAGTTAGCACCTTTTTAACTCTTAAAATAGTTTATGTCCTGTTATGAATGTCCAGGGATGCTAACTATTCACCGGTATGAGTATTCAAAAAATGAATCATCTGGTTGGCCTGCTTAGGTTTATTGGCCAATAATACCCTGGCCTTTTGAGTTTCATACTGAGCCACTCCTATCAATTCTATCTGATAAAAAATGGTTTGTATAGCTATCCATTGATCAGCAATAGCTTTGCCAATCGTATCCCACAAAATTGTCTTTATTTCAGTCAGGGTTCTATGGAGAGTGAGGTCCTTCTCCAAGGCCTTTATTTTGTTCTCTAGGGCCTTTACTTCCCTAGTCTTCTCGGCAACAGTCATCTTTGATTTGTCATAACTAGCCTCAATTTTGTCTAGTTTTTCCTTAGTCTCCTTGAGCTTTTCCATATGGGTCTCTAAGGCCTTTATTTCTTTTATCATTTCCTCCATGCTTATACTGGCCTCTTGTAATGCAACTGCTGTTGAAGTTAAGGCACCCGTTGCTGAAGCTAGATCCAGGGGAGGTGCTGCTGTAGTGACTGTTGGAGGAGGAGTTGTGATTATTGGAGCTATTTGGGATGGCTGAGAGGCCAACTCTGGGTGTTTCCCTTGTTGAGCCTCTTCTAAAGCTTTTTCTGTCCAAAAGTCTTTGGTTCATCCTCATGAGCAGGCTGATCACATCCTCTACTTCCTTTTGTTGTGTCACCTCTGTAGTTTGAGGATGCATGGTAGCTGGCAGCTTCAATTGTCTTCTCAGAGCTGCTATGTCCTCCTCCTTTCTCCTGATCAAGGCCTGTGCGCCTTTGGGATCCTTGGGATCATGTCCCAACTCTATAATGATCTCTTCCAAGGATTTTATCCTATTATCCTTGGCCAGTGAGGAGGCTTTCTCCAGCTCTAGTTGGGCAGAAGTATTATACAAAGAATTTTGTAATCTATGTGCCATTAGAGCCTTATCTACTAGGGCGGAGTATACCATTTCTCCAACCTGTTTATGCAACTCAATCTGGTCTATTGGGTGAATGTCTTTGGCAAGAACTTCCAGATTGGTTCTAATATAGTCTGCAGCTGACTGTGGCTGCTGTATAGTGGGTCTGAAGTGACTAAGAGTCATAGGCTATCATCAGCCTTTGTTGATTTGTAGGTGCCATTCTCATCAATTGATTGTAAAGCTGAAACCTCATTGGTTCATTTCTAGCTTTGATTTTAGTGAATGCTCATTTAATATCTGAGCCCTGATGGGTCTGCTGCTTGGAGGATGAAACCTCCACACTTGGCTGTCTCTCTTGCTCTTGCTGAAAGGAGCTGGCTGATGTTTCCAAAACAGGATGGATCCACTGTTCAAAATTTCCCTCACCCCTGATATTGCCTGTGGTTTCTTCATTAAATTCCTCCTCGAAATAGGGGTTCAACCTCTGTCTCTTTTCCCCTTGCTAGTCTGTAGGTGTCCCTGTGGATGTATCTTCAGGTCTGTTGCTCTTTTTAGCTCTTTGTTCATTGTGAGGGGTTTGCCGCATGGGGACTTCAGGTGCCTTCACTTGGGTGGAAGGGCCTTGTTCTTGACCCTTTTCTTGATTTATGGATGGATGTTCTACCATTGTACTCGGCTATTCTGAATGCTCAATTTCCTTGCCTTTCCCTACAGGTGAATGGTTTCTTTAGCCTACTCTTGTGAAGGTGTAGCAGCTGATGTGCTTGCTCCAATATGTTGAGGCTGTGTGAAGGTGACCTATGCAAAATAATCTAGGTCAATTCTTTTCTCATGTTCTTTCATATCTTTTTCTAATCTTTCTTCTTCAGTAAGCTCTTCATCATCTAATGTGCCTTCTACCCATTCTTGTCAATTAGCATATTGTTCAATGTGGGGGATTGGCTGGTGCACATATCCTGAAAGCCTGTGTTTGATTCTTCTAAGGCTTATGAAATGTTCAGGGTCATATGGTGCCCAAAAGAAGCTTTGTTTCAGCATGAGCTCTTCGCTTAGCATATTCTCTGCATCCTTCCAGGCTTCTTCCCTTTTATTGAAAACAAAAGGACTCAATTGATGTCTGATTTTGAGCTGTGCTTTCTTGTTTTTCCCATGGAAATGAGTCAAGTCTGCACTACTGCATTGCCTGAAATATTCCAAGGCAAAAAGTCTCATGGGGACATATCTTGGCAGTTTATAGGGAGGTAACTCACACCCATAAATTCTGATCACTGTGTGGTTTTGGTAGAAGTACCAATCACCAATACTGTAGCTCTTTGAAAGATGTAAGATTCTTTGCATTTCAGCATTGAGCCTACCAGGAGGAGTCATCATCAATAGGCAAGTGGCTGGGTAGATGAACATATCCACAAACTCACAATATGTGTAGGGAGAGAGGTGGACTTCATGGAAAACTGAGGTCCAAAAGATAACAAATCTTCTCTCTCCTTTTGAATCCAGTATCTTGAGAGGAACTTTGAAACTATCAGGGTGATAGTACAACAGCAGATGGTAAATGTATGAGGTATACTTAAACACTCTTTCTCTCTCCATCATTATGAATTGCTCATGTATTTTGTTTGCTATGATGGTGGCATAGTCATACATGATAGCAGGGGGTTGTGCTGGAGTGAACATGGTTAATAGTAGAAACATAGTTTCATCCACAAATTCTCCTGTTTTGCATCCTAGAATATAGGAAATCATATCTACCAGGAGCCTGCCTGTTTCATTGAATGAGACTTGATGATAGGGTGGGGGATGATTGGCCTGGCACTGTGGCTGCATGAACAACTGACCTACCCTTGATATTTCTGAACTAGAGAGCTTTGCACCCTTATCAAGTAGGAGTTTCATTGTAAGAGGAACCAGAGGCTCAGGTGGCTCAAACTTCAGCATTTCATTTATGGATTAAGGAGTGATGTAGAACAGTACAGACCCATCTGGAGTGAGGATTTCTCTTTGTGTGGGTTCATAGTTTGCATCACACAGATGAATGAAGTCAGGCAACACATTAACTGATGGGAGGTAGTAGATGGGCATACTAGATTGCCAGATTCCCAGGATATCAGTGTTATTTATGTGATTGTTTCTAAATTGACACACAGTTTTGAGGTGATACTTGAGGCCCATCATATCCTTGATTTGGAAGTCCCTGTCTGCCAAAGGTAACCATTCTAAATCCATGTGTGGCGCATTCAAAGGAGCAATGTTGAGAGCCATTGGAGCCTCCATGTTTCAATTGTTTATGTTTTGATTGTAAAATAGGTGTATGCAACAACAGGTAATAGGACTCTGGCTCTGAGGCTTTTGTCAAGATTATGGAGACTGGGTTTTATCTCAAACTGACCTCACTGTATAAAATTTATGGTTTATACCAATTGTTGTAGAGTCTGGCAGGGTCTTTTCAAATGAATTAGTTGGATTGCAAGCTCTGTGAGCAGAATGCAGTGGAAATGGGCTTGAATTGGGCCGAAGGAGTGAAACCTTGTAGAGGGAAGTGGAAGTTGAGGAACTCCCTTTACAAAACAGGCTAAAACAAAAGAAACACCATGCTTGACAACTTTAATTCAACACTTGGGTAGTTTTGGAGTCTCTGTCGATGAAAATGGGCTCAAAGTGTATTCTAATGGCGAATTTACAGAGGAGATGGGGTTGAATTTGCAGGTTTACTTTGAATCAACAGCTCGGATAGTGCATACAAGGTGGTGAGTGATAGGTAGGAGCACTTTTGGATTTGAATTACAGGTCTTTAGGCAATTTTAACAGTGAATTATGGAAAAAACAAGGTTTTCAAGCGAAAAATGGGTAAATACCTGTTTTTATGGCACAGAGGATAGCTAGAAAGGGTGACTAAAGCTTGTGGAGTTGATCTACGGAGCGTATTTGCAGGTTGGTGGACTGTGCAACTTCCAGTCGTGAAATCGCACACACGTTCTTCACAGGCGCAGCAAATAGAATATAAACCAAAATAGTCGTTTTCACGACTTTTTAACGAAATTGGGACATTTTAGCGCTTTTAGCGCTTTTTAATGATGACATCATCATGACGCTTTTTTGTCGCGTAGCGGGTACGTAGGATGATGCGGCAGCTAACGTGTATGATGACGTAGCACATGACATGGTGGCGGGGGGTGATGTCAGCAAATGATGTGGCACAGGTGCAGGGCAGTGGCGGGAGACGTGGATGCAATGTAATGCGGTAACATAGGCAGAAGGATAGAGGGCGGTAAGTGGTTTCTATCGGACTACCTTGGGTATAGGGGTGGTATTTGTTAGTGGTGGCCTGATGCAATCAAAAGGCGACAGGTGTCCCTGTGTACGACAGTGAAACCGTCGACCATCGGGTACTAATGTCCCGTCATCGAGGCGCGTTCGATATGGATTAGGACCGTCGGATCTAGGGGGGGTGATTCGACGGTGGATGGGAGGGCGATGTGACCGGGCTTTATCAAAGGAGTGCGTATGATAAGCCTCATTTTTTCTAAGGTTTAGGGCGGGTTTTAAACTTTGGGTTATGGGTTTTATGTTCGCGGAAGGGTTATGGTTATTCGTTTAATCAAATATTAAACAAAACCCGTATAAAATGTATGCGCGGGGTTAATATGGTATGGTTTGTGTGGGGGGGTCAACATAGTTATTAATCTAACCAATAGTTAGATTAATCCTAAGTATTTTGGATGTGGAAGGGTTAATACCAAGGCCCCAAATGGACCTAGTATTCCCTTAACTTTGTATTGTATGGCTATAGGGCCAAGGGGTGGGGGTATTTATATTTTTGGGTTTTTATATAACTTTCTGTGTAATAGGGATGGGTAAATGATTAAGGGAGCTAAATAATAGAGTTAGAGGTTAATATGACTTTATGGAATGAAACTACATGAATAAATGCTATGTTTAAAGAGTGAAAATTTCGGCATAAGGAAATGAAAGGATATGGAATGATCATTTTTACACACGAAATGTGGCTTCTTCCAACTAAGTGAACTCAGAGTTCCACTTAGCATTTTTCATAGGATAGAGTGAAAAAGGACTATTGGGCAGATCCTAAGGTCCTTGAGGGGATGTTAGTGAATGATTTCTGGGGGAATGAAAGGGGAAGTTAGTCATGCTTCCACTGTTGTACCACCATACAAGTGCCATGGTACTTGTGTTATTGATGAGATGAGTTTTTCTTGACAAGACAAAAAGTGATCACAAACTTGCCTCTGCAACCTCAAACTACCTACTCAGCCTAATACACCCAACATTTTTTCTTCCTTTTGATTGGGTGCATTTAGACTAGCAAACCCTGCTTTTCTTTATTTTCTTTTGACTGCCCTCCTATCTGAAACTATCCTTATTTCAACGAAGAGCTCAGATTGAGCAGTTGGGCCCTTTATTTCTCTATCTAATCTAGTGATCTGCCAAGCTTGAACTGTTTGAGCAAATCTTATTCTCTATTCTAAAACAAGAAATTTAAACGTGAAATAGCCAGGATTGCACCGTCTGGCTATTCATCAACTGTAAGAAAATCAGTAATTTCACTTCCTTGTTTGCATGTGTCATCAAGCCACTTTCCCGGTCTTCCCTTGGAATCACTTTCCTTTCTTTTTATCTGAATCTTGATTGTTGATAATATGGAACCTTTGCAGCATGGAAAGGATGATCATATTTGGCATTTCCATAGTCAATCATGAAAAATGACACCTATTAGTATAGGAACCTAATAGTGGCTCCACTTGGGGATGGCGTTTTCAAGGAAAAAGCCAAGAACAACAAGTCAGATGGCCTTATTCCTATTTCTTGCTGTGTTTATAAAACTTCCTTCTGTTGTAAGCTAACCAACTGGACCTTTGTGGGATGGATGGATTTCTCATAAGCTGATCTGAACCTTTGTGTAACTCTGTCTTTGGAGGTTGATCAGAGTTGTTTTTCATCAACAATCAATAGAGAAATTTGGAAAAGTAGTATTGCAAAAATGAACACTCAGGATGGTATATCTGTTGGCTTTCCTTCTCAAAATTTGCTACATCATATCTCCTATCCTATTGCTGAAATGAACTGCTAAAGTAAACACCTATTATGTACAAACTACTCTTTTCTTGTGTTTTAACAAGGACAGTCAAAATAATGCTTGAGCATTCGTCCATTGACTGGGCCTTCCTATGCTTCTGTGCCATCCAAACGCTTCAAAAAATAGGTGTTGTTTCCTTGTACAGCCTGGATGACAAAAGGGCCTCTCCATAGGAAATCAAATTTGCCATGTTTTCCTTTGTCTTCTCTTCTGGAGTCCCACTTTAGTACTTTGTCTCCCATGAAGAATTCTTTAGCTTTTGTTCCTTTGTCAAAAAATTTCTTGAGTTTTTCTTGCAGAATCTGAGTTCTCTGATATACCTCCTCTCTAGTTTGTTGCAAGTGAATACTCTGATTGATTCTTCTTTGGATTGCATTGGGTTTTGCTTGTAACTCTTGCAACAATTTGATCACAGGGATTCCCAAGGATGAGGGGAACATAGCCTCCATGCCATAAACCAATTCATATGGGTTGGTCCCAATAGATATTTTTGTGGTCAATCTATCCGCCCACAGTGCATTTACTAACTTTTTATGCTAGTTCTTTTTGTTCTCCTCCAAGACATTTTTGATGATGTTGATTAGGCTTTTATTAGATGAGTCTGCTAGACCATTACCTTGAGGGTAATAAGCTATAGAATGACCTAAGGTAATGTCGTATTTGTGGAAAAAACTGATCATTCTTTTGGACTTGAAGGCAGCAACATTGTCTGTAATGATCTTTTCTGGACATCCAAATCTAGACAGGATATTGGTTTCTAAGAATTTCATAATGATTGAGTCATTGGCTTGCCTACAAGGGATAGCTTCTATCCATTTGGTAAAGTAATATGTGGCAGTTAAGATCCACTTGTGTTGTCTAGATGAGGAGGGATGAATTTCTCTAATGAAATCTAAACCCCATTGCTGAAAAGGCCTTTCAGTTGAAATAGGTTTGAGGGGCAAGGGTAACGGCTTCCTCTTGCCTTCAAAGATCTGGAATTTATGGCAGGAAACTACAAATTTTCTCACATCAGTAAAAATGGAGGGCTAATAAAAGCCAGCTCTTAGAATCTTATCAGCTGCGGATTTCCAGTATAAGTGTCCTCCATAGTCCCCTGCATGAAACTCCTTGAGTATTTTGTCAGTTTCATCCTGAACTAAGAAATTGAGCAAAACTCCTTCATAATTTTTCCAAAATAAAACATTGTCTATAATTGAAGCTTTCATTTTCAAGAATCTCTTTTTGTTTCTGGATAACCCTGGAGGAGCTTGCAGGTTTAACAATACAAAACATATATCAGTGTACCAAGGTGATTGTAAATAGGCTTGATTTATCTATGGAGTCGCCATCTCCTGTTCGTTATCCAGTTCATTGATGTCTAGGGCTTGAAAGTTGGTTTCAGTCATTAGTTTGGCTAGCCCTTGTCCCTTTATGAGTTTTGTTGGCTTGATTTCAATGTCATACTCTAGAATGTTGGCTATCCATTTTCCCCTTCTACCTTCAATTCCTTCTTGAGTAAGAATATCTTTGACCACTACATTTGGAACATAGGCAATTATGTGAGAGTACAAGATATAAATTCTAAAATCCTTTATGGCCTTCATAAGGGCATATGCCTGCTTCTCCATGATTTGGTATTTGAGTGGGGCATATCTAAGTGTCTTGTTGAAGAATGCAATGGGCTTCTCACATCCTTGGTCATATTTTTGTAATAGGACAGCAACAATAGTATGCTCAGATGCAAAGGAAAAGATTATAAAATCTTTATCAAACCTGGGACTTGTAAGAACAGGTGTTCTTGTCAAAGCTAATTTTATTTCCTCAAAGGCTTGCTTAGCTTCTATTGTCCATTTGACTTTAGAATCTTTCCTAAGCATATTATTCAACAGTCTAATCAGTTCGGCCAGATTAGGAATGAATCTTCTTAGCAAATTGATTTTCCCTAGAAATGCTTGTAATTCTTTGATGTTTCTTGGGTGTGGGACTTGAAGGATGACCTATATTCTGTCTGGATCTATTCTTACTCCATCTTTAGAAATTATGTGGCCTAGGAGTTTGCCTTCTTCCAGGCCAAATAATGATTTCTTTGGGTTCAATGATATGCCATATTTTCTACAAATTAGGAACACTTGCCTTAAATGATCTAAATGTTCTTGGTCTGATTTTGAAAAAGCAGTAAGATCATCTAGGTAAACTACTAAAAATTCATGGATCTCTTTAGAAAAAGCTATGTCCATTGCCCTCTGAAATGTGGTTCCTGCATTCTTGAGTCCAAAAGGCATTTTGACATATTTAAAGGTTCCCCAAGGTGTTGTAAAGGCAGTTTTGTCCTGATCATTTGGGTGGACTAAAATCTGATTAAATCCTGAAAAACCATCTAACAATGAGATCCTAGAAGCCCCCACTACCCTTTGTAAAATTTGATCCATTTTGGGTAAGGGGTAGTGGTCTTCGAGAGAAACTTTATTCAAATTTCTCAGGTCAACACAAAGCCTTATCTCTCCAGTTTTCTTTCTAGTGGGCACTAGATTTGAAATCCATTCGGAAAATCTAATGGGTGCAATTATTCCAACTTGTTACATTCTTATGACTTCTTTTTCAATAAGGGGAAGGAGGACTGGATTAATCCTCCTCATCTTTTGTTTAAAAGGTTTATGGTTTTCTTTCAAGGGTATTGTATGTTGGATAATAGATGTGTCATAGGATTTGATGTCCTCATAGCTCCATGCAAAGACATCTTGGAACTCTTTAAACAACTCAATGTATTTGAGTCTTTTATCAGGAGGCAAAGTTTTGGACAGTTTAACCATTCTGGGTTTTTTGTAGTTCGAATATTGCAGTCCTCAATTTCTGCATTCAGTGGTTGCATTTTTGGTTTTCTTGGAATGCCATTTGAATCAAATATATCTTCTAATGGAGTTAGGCCTATGGGTAGGACATTGTCCTTCAGCTCAATTACTTCAGATTCTTCCTCAATCATTTCATCAAAGTTCATTTGTTTCAGTTCTTGCAGCTTTGTGTGATTAAAAATTGTTGGATTCAAAATCAAATTTGCTGCTTTAGCTTAGATATTTGGCTCAACTTTGTCAATTTGTTGTCAATCATCAATAGTGCTTGTGTCTATGTTGATGCTTGAAAATTCTGCTTCTAAAGTGAGGAAGTTATTGATTTGGGTGTCATTATCAAATAATTTCCAATTTTCCACATTATCTGGGATAGCAGGTCTGTGTTTGATCTCAGCAATGAAGTGATCATTGGGCTCAAAAGGCAGTTTACAAGTGTTGGCAAAGGTTGCCAAACTATGTGCATGTAGATTGTGTGTTCTTGGAATTTTAGTGAGTTGTGATTCCAGGAATGTGTTTAGTATTTCCATAGCTGCACCTCTATAAGGCCTTACCCTAGGATCATTTGTGACAAAGTTTCCCTTTATCTATTGTATTATCAAATCCGAGTCTCCTGGAATTGAAATCTTGGTGACCCCTAGACTTCTAATTAGTTTGAGCCCCAGCAAAAGGGCTTGATACTCAGCCATATTGTTTGTGCATTTGAATTTTAGCCTATATGCATGACCTTGAGCATGGTCATTTTGTATGTTGTGTATCCAAACCCCTGCCCCTGCTCCCAATTTGTTTACTGATCCATCAAACTCCAAGTACTATAAAATTTCTTAATCAACACTTGTCTCAGTTTTGGGTACTTGTTTAGTGGGTAGTGAGTTCGAACTTTGTAGATGGTTTGATATGTCAGATTCACTTGTTACTTCAATCATATCAACAATTTTTTGGTGTTGGTCACTAGATTGTTCATTCATGTTCATTATTGGTGTTGTTTCTAGGAGTTTGACTTCAGCTTTGGAGCACATGTCAGCATTGTATAAGATAAAAGAATCCATGTTAGAGTGTATGGAATAGATGGGGAAGTTTTGGGGCTTCTCCTAACTGCTAACCACATATTTCATCAATTTTTCCTGGTATAATCTCTTTGGGTGGCCAAATACTGAAATGGTGGCATATGACATATCTAGTTGCAAAGATCCTTGAAGTTTTGCACCCCAAGATCTAGATAATAGCATACCATATTTGTGTGGGATATCAGCTACCACCACATCCATCAAAATTGTCTTGGCTAGATATTGGACTAAGGATACACAAAGATCTTTGATTAGGCCTAGACACCTGACCTAGCTGGAATCAAATGAAAACAAGTCCTTGTATGGCCTTGTAATATCTAGGTCTAGCTTTTCCATTACTAACTTAGGCATTAGATTATGGGAGGTACCTGAATCAAACATTGCATTATGTAACACTTTGTCATGAATGTTTAAGCTCACATAGAATGGAGGAACTCCACCATCCACTGTCTTGCCATTGACTTCAGGACCAAAAAACAGTTCTGGTTGATCATCTAGGACATTGACTGCATCCCTAGTTTTAGATATTTGAAGTGATCTGTCAATTTGTTCCCTGTAGACTTCATGTTTGGCCAGTTCTGACAATGGCATGGCTATTTTTATCTTACCTATCTCTGTTTCTAGGTTGAAAGGTTTTTCCACTTGCACTCTTGCATTGTGGACATCAGACTTTTCCTTTTCTGTTGTGTTTTCCAAATTCTTTTCTTTGTCGTGATTGTTGTAGGTAACTACCTCTGCTCTACTTACTGCTTCTTTTGGAAAAGAAGAGGAAGATGGGTGAGTGTTTGATGGTTCTGGGCCTGAAATGTCTTCTATGATGGGCTCTTTTGGGTATAGGTTTGTCTCAACTGTGAATTCTGTTAGCAGAGAAGCCTCTTTAGCTTTCTTGGGCTGTTTGGTATCTTTCAGTTTTGTAGGTTCAGGTAGATTTATTGTCCTACTTCTCAATTTATACTATTTATGAACCTCGTAGACTGCTGCATCATAGCCTTCTTTAAAATCAAATGATTCTCCAGACTTGGTTTGAAATTGATCTAAATTATGAGCCTCCTGATCCTCCTGTGTCAAGAAAATTTGTTGATCACCATTTAAACCCATTAGATTAATTTGTGTGTCTTTTGCAGGTTCATTTGAGGTTGAGGCTTCAGCATAATTATCTTGAAATGGGGGTCTAATGTTCTGATCAGGGCCAGTCCTTCCAGTAGTAGGGTTTTGATTCTTTCTAAAGTTTGGGATTCTTGTTGAGTTACTTGGTTGCCCTTCCCAGGATGACTTTCTTTCAATGGTCTCCACTTTATCTCCTAATTTGTCCATGGCTTTAATGATTTCATCTAACTTTTGCTCAAATGCTAAAGGTTCTTCTTTGAATGTTGTTCTTCTTTGAGTTCTAGCCCTGTTTCGTTTGGCAATCAAGTTTGCTTCTACACTAACAGCCACATTCTGCATGTCTTCTAGGCTTAATGGGGCTCTTTCCGTCAGCTGATATGCCATGTCTGAATCAAATCCATCAGGGAATTTGATCAAGGCTAAGTCAGGAGGAGGTCTAAGGTTCTAAGGAATGGCACTATAGACATTATTGAACCTTGCACAATAGTCTTGAACGGTTTCTTGTGGGCCCCTTTTTAGATTGTCATATTCAGTTAAGATGTGTAAAGGGTCTTTCTTCTTTTCCCATCTGTTTAAAAAAGCTTGATATAGGGCCTCAGGGTTGGCTAGATAATTTGTAGCAAGTGTCCTAAACGAGGTCCTCACATCACTAGTTAGGCTTTGGACAAAGATTTTCATTCTCACATCATCATCATCAATTTCATAATTCTCAAAATAATCCTGCATCTTCTTGGTGTGTTGTTGAGCTGTATAGGAACTAGCACCATCAAAATAGGTGATCTTGCTTTGATAATCCTGGTGCATAGCCCCTGGATTGGTAGGCAGCTACAAAGGGGCATAACGGTTCACCATATTTATAGGGATAAATGGGACAACAGGAAGAAATAAGAGGGCTGGAACAAGGGGGACAGGAGTGGCAATATGGGTAGTGGATGGGGGAGTGGAAAGTATGCTTTGAGGTGTGGATGAAGAACTTGAAGAAGTTGTAATATTGACAAAGGGAAAAGTGACTCTTCCAGGAGAAAGTTCAGATTGTGTAAGGTTTTGATGAAGTATATCAAAGCCTGAATCAATAGTTTGTAAGCTTTCTTGTCTCCTAAGGGTTTTTGGTATTAGGTTAGGATTTTCAAAGATATCTGGGGGATTAGGATCTGGTGTAACGATTTTTCTTTTTTGGAGCCAACTTCTAAATCTGTTTTTAGTATTTTTGCTTAAATTTGTTTAAGGTGGGGAAACTAACCTTTTCTTGATTCATAGTCCCCAGTGGAGTCGCCAATAATGTTATCACCCAGGTTGTTCCCTGGCTCCAGGAGGGAATACAGCCGAGGTAACTACTAACCAATCTTTCAGCTACAGATCCTAGCCAATCGGCAACCAGAGAGGGCTCCCTCTTTGTGATTTAGATTTGTTTGATTGTATATTAGGCTAGTTATTAGGTACAAGTTTGGTTTGGTGTTTGGAAGATGACATTCAGCAGAACAAGGCAGTAAGTTGAGGGAAGTTCAGACCATTGGGTTGATGGAGTCTAATGGAAATGAACCTTTGGATATGGTTTCCTTGGAAATAAGAAAATTACAGAGCAAGATAATTGAACACAGAAAAACTTTGAAGCTGAAATAAGATGAAATGAAGTCAAGAAATGAAAGGCAATGAAGAATCTTTCATTATGTTAACAGAGGTAAACTGTATAAACATTATCAGGGAGCAATTAAGAATTCCTTGATGATATTTAGAGTGAAAGAACCAAGGAGGCAAGAGAAATCAAGAATTCTTGCCTATGCTAGTCCTATGGAAAACATAAAAAAATACAGGTATTGAACACAGAGTACAGCCAAGTAAATTCTGGGTTATCCTTCTTTCCTGTAACTTAGAGCATGACATTTAGATGATAAATAAGACACAAATATAGTAACTTAAGAGTAAAGAAGACTTATTGATCCATGTATTAAGATGGGAATTCTGCAATATATCCTTTAGTCATTTATTCCACAACCAGTAAGTTCAGCAACAAAGCATTCCAGTAAATTTTATTCCTGAAGAGTTCTCGGAAAACATACAACGCAGGTCCAGAATGATATTCACCAGCCAACAATAATACATCTCTTTTGAAAGTATTTATAGAAGTTTACAAAATATCCCCTAGGGAAATATCTGGACATAAATTTATCCATCTACTCTGGCAGGAGCCATAACTAATGTGAGAAAAACCGCGCTGCAATAACTAAGGAAATAAATGTGTTTTACTAGATGTTGTAGGTGTCCTGTTTATTGTTGACCCTTTGACTCTGATAGTCGGTTGATGACCGCTTTCCTGATGTGTTGTCCTGTTATGCTGTCCTTTTCCACCAGTGTCTGAGCATGCTTTATCCTTTGGCACGAATCTTCTCCTCAGTTGATTTGATTTTCCCTAACATTTCCTTTTAAATGTAATGCAAATACTTTTATAAAAAAGGAGAACTTAGCTTATTTTGGCAAGACCTCAAGCATGCTCTGCCACCACTGGTCCATTGGTAATTGATGCTCTCCTAATTTAAGAAATGTCTCATCGGCTTCAGTGTACCTGTAATAATTGGGCCAGACTTGAAAGAGATGTGCTACCTCATGCTCAATAAAAAACAAATCTTCTAGTTTATCATATAAACTTTTCCCTGTGGGAGGAACTGTCTCTTCTGTGCTGCTTCATGAAGCTGTAATCTGATTTTGTACATAGGTATTTAGCCTATGAGCATATTATTCCTGCTTTAACAACTTCCCACTGCTAGTGACTAGGCTAGGTAGACCTTTGCTTTGTAACATTGCCAATTTATATTTGAAGGCTTCTATATCTGCCTGCATTTCCTGGCATTTTCGTTCTATTGTCTGCACAAAATTTCTCATAGTTAGCACCTTTTTAACTCTTAAAATAGTTTATGTCCTGTTATGAATGTCCAGGGATGCTAACTATTCACCGGTATGAGTATTCAAAAAATGAATCATTTGGTTGGCCTACTCAGGTTTATTGGCCAATAATACCCTGGCCTTTTGAGTTTCATACTGAGCCACTCCTATCAATTCTATCTGATAAAAAATGGTTTGTATAGCTATCCAATGATCAGCAATAGCTTTGCCAATGTTATCCCACAAAATTGTCTTTATTTCAGTCAGGGTTCTATGGAGAGTGAGGTCCTTCTCCAAGGCCTTTATTTTGTTCTCTAGGGCCTTTACTTCCCTAGTCTTCTCGGCAACAGTCATCTTTGATTTGTCATAACTAGCCTCAATTTTGGCTAAGTTTTCCTTAATCTCCTTGAGCTCTGCCATATGGGTCTCTAAGGCCTTTATTTCTTTCATCATTTCCTCCATACTTATACTGGCCTCTTGCAATGTAGCTGCTATAGTTGTTGTTGAAGTTGAGGCACCTGCTGCTGAAGCTAGATCCAGGGGAGGTGTTGCTGTAGTGACTATTGGAGAAGGAGCTGTGATTATTGGAGCTGTTTGGGATGGTTGAGAGGAAAACTTTGGGTGTTTCCCTCGTTGAGCCTCTTCTAAAGCTTTTTCTGTGTCCAATAGTCTTTGGTTCATCCTCATGAGCAGGCTGACCACAACCTCTACTTCCTTTTGTTGTGCCACCTTTGTAGTTTGAGGATGTATGGTAGCTGGCAGCTCCAATTGTGTTCTCAGAGCTGCTATGTCCTCCTCCTTTTTCCTGATCAAGGCTTGTGCGCCTTTGGGATCCTTGGGATCATGCCCCAACTCTATAATGATCTCTTCCAAGGATTTTATCCTATTATCCTTGGCCAGTGAGGAGGCTTTCTCTAGCTCTAGTTGGGCAGAAGTATTATACAAAGAATTTTGTAATCTATGGGCCATTAGAGCCTTATCTGCTAGGGTGGAGTATATCATTTCTCTAGCCTGTTTATGAAACTCAATCTAGTCTATTGGGTGGATGTCTTTGGCCAGAACTTCCATGTTGATTCTAATATAGTCTATAGCTGATTGTGGCTGCTATACAGTGGGTCTGAAGTGAGTAAGAGTCATCTTCCCTGCTTGCATGACATATGCTGCCATCATCCTTTGTTGATTTGTAAGTGCCATTCTCATCAGTTGATTGTAAAGCTGAAACCTCATTGGTTCGTTTCTAGCTTTGATTTCAGTGAAGGCTCATTTGATATCCGAGCCCTGTTGGGTCTGCTGCGTGGAGGATGAAACCTCCCCACCTGGCTGTCTCTCTTGCTCCTGCTGAAAGGAGCTGGATGATGTTTCCAAAACAGGAGGGATCTATTGTTCAGAAGTTCCCTCACACCTGATATTTCTTGTGGTTTCTTCAGTAAATTCCTCCTCGGAATAGGGATTCAGCCTCTATCTCTTTTCCCCTTGTTGGTCTGTAGGTGTCCCTATGGATGTATCTTCAGGTCTGTCCCTCTTTTCAGCTCTTTCTTCATTGTGAGGGGTTTGCCGCATGGGGACTTTAGGTGCCTTCATTTGGGTTGAAGGGCCTTGTTCTTGACCCTTTTCTTGATTTATGGATGGTTGTTCTACCATTGTACTCTGCTGTTCTGAATGCTCAATTTCCTTGCCTTTCGCTGCAGGTGAAATGGTTTCTTTAGCCTGTTGTTGTGAAGGAGTAGCAGCGGATGTGCTTGCTCCAATATATTGAGGCTATGTGAAGATGACATGTGAAAAATAATCGAGGTCAATTCTTTTCTCATGTTCTTTCATATCTTTTTCAAATCTTTCTTCTTCAGTAAGCTCTTCATCATCTAATGTGCCTTCTACCCATTCTTGTCGATTAGCATATTGTTCAATGTGGGGGATTGGCTGGTGCACATATCCTGAAAGCTTGTGTTTGATTCTTCCAAGGCTTATGAAATGTTCAGGGTCATATGGTGCCCACAAGAAGCTTTGTTTCAGCATGAGCTCTTCGCTTATCATATTGTCTGCATCCTTCCAGGCTTCTTCCCTTTTATTGAAAACAAAAGGACCCAATTGATGTCTAATTTTGAGCTGTGCTTTCTTGTTTTTCCCATGGAAATGAGTCAAATCTGCAATACTGAATTGCCTGAAATATTCCAAGGCAAAAATTCTCATGGGGACATATCTTGGAAGTTTATAGGGAGGCAACTCACACCCATAAATTCTGATCACTGTGTGGTTCTGGTAGAAGTACCAATCACCAATGATGTAGCCCTTTGAAAGATGTAATATTCTTTGCATTTCAGCAGTGAGCCTACCAGGAGGAGTCATCATCAATAGGCAAGTGGCTGGGTAGATGAACATATCCAAAAACTCACAATATGTGTAGGGAGAGAGGTGGACTTCATGGAAAACTGAGGTCCAGAAGATAAAATATCTTCTCTCTCCTTTTGAGTCCAGTCTCTTGAGAGGAACTTTGCAACTATCAGAGTGATAGTACAACAGCAGATGGTAAATGGAGGAGGTGTACTTAAACACTCTTTCTCTCTCCATCATTATTAATTGCTCATGTATTCTGTTTGCTATGAAGGTGGCATAGCCATACATGACAGCAAGGGGTTGTCCTGGAGTGAACATGGTTAATAGTAGAAACACAATTTCATCCACAAATTCTCCTATTTTGCATCCTAGAATATAGGAAATCATATCTACCAGGAGCCTGCCTGTTTCATTGAATGAGACTTGATGATAGGGTGGAGGATGATTGGCCTGGCACTGTGGCTACATGAACAACTGACCTACCCTTGATATTTCTGAACTAGAGAGCTTTGCACCCTTATCAAGCAGGAGTTTCATTGTAAGAGGCACCAGAGGCTGAGGTGGCTCAAAGTTCAACATTCATTTATGGATTGAGGAGTGATGTAGAATAGTAAAGACCCATCTGGAGTGAGGATTGCTCTCTGTGTGGGGTCATAGTTTTCATGACACAGATGAATGAAGTCAGGTAGCACATTGACTGATGGGAGGTAGTATATGGGCATACTAGATTGCCAAATTCCCAGGATATCAATGTTATTTCTGTGATTGTTTCTGAATTGACACATAGTTTTGAGGTGAGACTTGAGGCCGATCATATCCTTGATCTGGAAGTCCCTGTCTGCCAAAGGTAACGATTCTAAATCCATGTGTGGCGCATTCAAAGGAGAAATGTTGAGAGCGACTGGAGCCTCCATGTTTCAACTGTTTCTGTTTTGATTGTAAAATAGGTGTATGCAACAACAGGTAATAGGACTTTGGCTCTGAGGCTTTTGTCAGGAATATGGAGACTGAGTTTTATCTCAAACTGACCTCACTGTATAAAATTTATGGTTTAGACCAACTTTTGCAGTGTTTGGCAGGGTCTTTTCAAATGAATTAGCTAGATTGCAAGCTCTATGAGCAGAATGCAGTGGAAATGGGCTTGAATTTGACCGAAGGAGTGAAACCTTGCAGAGGGAAGTGGAAGTTGAGGAACTCCCTTTAGAAAACAGGCTAAAACAAAAGAAACAGCGTGCTTGACAACTTTGTTTCAACACTTGGGCAGTTTTGGAGTCTCTACCGACGAAAATGGGCTCAAAGTGTATTCTATTGGTGAATTTGCAGAGGAAATGGGGTTGAATTTGCAGGTTTACTTTGAATCAACAGCTCAGATAGTGCATACAAGATGGTGAGTGATAGGAAAGAGTACTTTTGGATTTGAATTACAGGTCTCTAGGCAATTTTAACAGTGAATTATGGAAAAAATAGGGTTTTTAGGCGAAAAATGGATAAATACCTGTTTTTATGGCGCAGAGGATAGCTAGCAAGCGTGACTGAAGCTTGTGGAGTCGAGCTATGGAGCGTATTTGTAGGTTGGTGGAATGTTCAGTTTCCGGTTGTGAAATCACATGCATGTTCTTCGCAGGTGCAGAAAATAGGATATAAACCAAAATAGTCATTTTCACGACTTTTTAACTATTTTTTGACATTTTAGCGCTTTTTAATGATGATTTTATCATGACGCTTTTTTGTGGCGCAGGTGCAGGGCAGTGGCGGGAGACATGGATGCAACGTCATGCAATGATGTAGGCGGAAGGACAGAGGGTGGTAAGTGGTTTCTATCAGACTGCCTTTCGTACGGGGGCAGTATTTGTCAGAGGCAGCCTGATGCAATCAAAAGGCGACAGGTGTCCCTATGTACGATGGTGAAACCATCAACCATCGGGTACTAACGTCCCGTCGTCGAGGCGCGTCCGATATGGATTAGGACCATCGGATCTTGGGGGGGCGATCCGACGTTGGATGGGAGCATGATGTGGCCGGGCTTTAGTAGAGCAGCGTGTATGATAAACCTCAATTTTTCTAAGGTTTAGGGCGGGTTTTAAACCTTGGGTTATGGGCTTTATGTTCGTGGAAGGGTTATGGTTATTCGTTTAATAAAATATTAAACGAAACCCGTATAAAATGTATGCTCGGGGTTAATATGGTATGGTTTGTGTGGGGGCGTCAACATAGTTTTTAATCTAACCAACTGTTAGATTAATCCTAAGTATTTTGGACGCGGAAGGGTTAATTCCAAGGCCCCAAATGGACCTAGTATTCCCCTAACTTTGTATTGTATGGCTATAGTGCCAAGGGGTGGGGATATTTATATTTTTGGGTTTTTATATAGCTTTTTGTGTAATAGGGATGGGTAAATGATTAAGGGAGCTAAATGATAGAGTTAGAGGTTAATATGACTTTATGGAATGAAACTACATGAATAAATGCTATGTTTAAAGAGTGAAAATTTGGGCATAGGGAAATGAAAGGAGTATGGAATGATCATTTTTACACAAGAAATGTGGCTTCTTCCAACTAAGTGAACTCAGAGTTCCACTTAGCATTTTTCATAGGATAGAGTGAGAAAGGACTATTGGGCAGATCCCAAGGTCCTTGAGTGGATGTTAGTGAATGATTTATGGGGGAATGAAAGGGGAAGTTAGTCATGCTTCCACTATTGTACCACCATACAACTGCCATGGTACTTGTGTTATTGATGAGATGATTTTTTCTTGAGGGGACAAAATGTGATCACAAACTTGCTTCTACAACCTCAAACTACCTACTCAGCCTAATACACCTAACATTTTTTCTTCCTTTTGATTGGGTGCATTTAGACTAGAAAACTCAACTTTTATTTCTTTTCTTTTGACTACTCTCCTATCTGAAACTATCCTTATTTCAACCAAGAGCTCAGATTGAGTAGTTGGGCCCTTTATTTCTCTATCTAATCTAATGATATGCCAAGCTTGAACTGTTTGAGCAAATCCGATTCTCTATTCTAAAACAAGACCTGAAACATGAAATAGCCAGGATTCCCACTGTCTGGCTATTCATCAACTGTAAGAAAATCAGTAATTGCAGCTCCTTGTTTGCATGTGTCATCAAGCCACTTTCCCGGCCTTCCCTTGGAATCACTTTCCTTTCTTTTTATCTGAATCTTGATTTTTGATAATATGGAACCTTTGCAGCATGGAAAGGATGACCATATTTGGCATTTGCACAGTCAATCATGAAAAATGACACCTATTGGTATAGGAACCTAACACGACCAAAAAAACCACCCTGCTACTGTTGTGTTGCTCAATTCTCTTATTAATATTTGAACAAATTATACATTGGTTATCTGACTCCAAAGAGCTTGGATGACTTGAATTTTTTCACAGTATGTTGGAACTATTAGACAAGAAACTATTTCTCTCACGGATGTATGGACTACCATCTACTAAAGGACACCATGATAAAAAATCCTTTCCTGATTACTCATAAACTAACAACGACTCTACAAAATTTGATCTTTTGGTCACCACCATGACCAATGAGCCTCACCCAGATTCTGTCGAACTATCCAACCACCATTGGATGGAGGAATTTTGTCCATATACTGAATCCACCAATCACTATATCCTCAAAGCATCTGCACCTTCACTTTCTCCATGCAATCTTTGTTTAATAATTTTTTAGATTGGATTCCTAAAGCTTTCTCAACATGAGCACTGCGACAACACAACATCAAAGCTCAATCAAGTATCAAATTCAAATCACAAGCTGCCATAAAAAGCTCCAGTCAAAAATATCCGTACAAGTAGAAAATAAATCTCCTCAAACTCTATTCCAAAACACACCTCAACATCTCACACACTCCATAATCATAAGGCTAAAACATGCCTCATGTCACTCAACTACAACTGCAAACTGATTCAGAAATTCTACAATATAAAGCTCACATTGTTTGTAGGGTCTTCTCAACGCTCTCACTCACTCCATATACTAGTGTAATAAACCATACTAGAAATGAGTTGTCTCCAATATAAATATGAACTTGAGTGCTCATCTCAATAATTACACACAGCTATTGGACTTCACAACTCTATTCATATGCTTGATTTTGTCTATATTCAACTCATTGACTTGATCAAACACTAACTCCACTATCGTTTTTATAGTTTCAACTTTAATCAGCTCCTGGAGTTTCCATGGACTTTTCCAATGATAAATGCAAAAGTTCCAAACAAGGAGGTTGAGAAAACAAAAAAATTAGCTGAATGGCATGAGGAATGCCGATATTTTCTCATGAAAATCCTTGGTCTCTCCCTTAACATTGTCCTCTGAGTGACTAGAGCTATGACCACTCCCTTGTGATGGATTTCATGTGAATGGAGCATTCCAACTTCTCACATAGGCCTTTGTGCATGCCACTAGGGCTTAGGCTCAGTAAAAATATCAAGCTCTCAACAGAGAACCTCTACGACCTATTCCATCATCTTCTATAGCACTCGAACATTGCTCCAAGCCTCTGCAATAGGTTTGCAACTGATGAAATTGGAAAAGAACAAGTCAGTGGTATTTTAGACCTATTCTTCTAACTATAGCACAAATACCAACACCTATAGCTCCTCAAGTAGAAATTCTAACATTTGTAGCAGCATATCCAACTCCTACAGTAGTAGCAACAAGGCATACAATTACCTCCATCACCGGAGAATCAACTCCAACAAAAGAAACCACATCTCACACATATAGCAGCATATGAAATGTCTCCAATACATATAATGACATATGCAACATCTAGAGTAAAACTCCAACCACTTGCAGTAGAAGACTCTCCAAGATACAACACAACATGAAATACCCATAGAAACAATCCAATCCTCTTGTAGTAGAAACATCTCCAACCAGCAAAACATGCCAACCTAAAACCAATATTACATGTGGAATCCATCTCCACTCAGCCTCCACTAGGTCTAGTCATGAGTGTGTTGACATCAATGCCAACTAACAAGACCATAAACCAATTATCCATCACCCAACACTCATCACACATTGAAATGACCCAAAACACCAAGAGGTTATTGAAATCAATGCCAACACTACAATGGTAACACTAATTAGAACTCACACCATTTGGTGTAGGAGTCCCATTCAGAATATAACCTAGTTTCTGATGTAGTGGGTTTTAATAATGTACCTTGGCTACAATAACACATAGAGTGATGAGTGGTGACTTTAGTGGGAGAATGTGTGTGAATCTACAGAAATTCAAGTGAAATTCATGGAGGTTGTAACCCACGAAGGGAAAATGAGTCAGTCCCTTAGAATATTGTAATAGTGCGCATCTTAAAAGGAACACACGAGCATAAAGATATCACAAGCTAATATGTGAAATAGTTCAGAGGTTTACAATGATGGAATTAAACAGAAACACAAATTCAACAAGATTCATAACAATGCAAACAAAATATTTCATAACCATAAGTATAAGTGAAATAACATACATTGGAAACATAATAATAATAGTCGTACTGTATTCACAACAGATGCATGAAAACTCACCAACTTTGATATTTTATTAAGTTAAAGTTCCATTCATACATATACCATTGATGAACCACTAGCTCATGTAGTGGAACATGAATTCAACACCTCCTCCTCCAAAGAATGATACTCCCTGTATGCTACAGAGAAGCCAAGGCTCTCATAAACTCCCAAGCTCCATATCTAAGCCTAAGCCTAGCAAAACTATTGGCTCTAAAAATCCCTTTACATGAGTTATGAGGCTATATTTATAACAAGAGGGGGTTACTTTTCAACTTCCCTTTGTGAATTCTGGACTTCCCTCATGAATATTCAACTTCTTTACAAAATGACTCATTAAATTACATTTTGACTCGTCACATTTGAATATTGACACTTGGGATTCCACTTACAAATTAATTACAAATAATTTTACAATTTACACTCATACCCACATAAGACAAAATTAGGTAGAGCCAACTAGGTAGCCTAATAAGACATAACATATCTTTCTTGAGTTTGTGGAAACTCTAGGTCTACAAATTCTACTTGATGTTTCTCAATCACATAACGATGCCAAGCTTTGTACTGCACAATGATATCCGCAAACTATGCGATGTTGTCAGTTTGGAAGAAGACTCTAACCTCCATGGAATCTGGGTACACTCACTTGGAACCAATTTCTATTTCTTTCTTCAGCGGGAGAAACATTGTGTTGATTTGGAGAGGGAAACTAGTGTACTTCTGCATATTTTGTCTATTCATCTCAATATCTTCTCTAGTGGCGATATGTTTGCACTGCTCCAAGTATTCATCTATCTCCTGCCTAACATGATTCTTGCACTTGATCTCTATTAGTGGACTGACTAATGGAATCCTATGAGATTTCACGAAGAAGTCCATGCTGTTATATAACCATGCATACAAGCCTTGAATTCTACTAATGAATGAAGTGATTTTTCTTTTATTATGGATCAATATATGAAATCTTACATTCTCCACCTCTTCCTGTTGCTGTGTTTTCTTTCCCAATTCAAGCAGTGACCCTTTTTATTGCATTGACCATTCATGTATGACAACGATGGTAGCTTTTACATTTCTAAGCTTTTTGACAAAATATTTACACTGCTACTGCAAGCTATGCAAGTGGAAAAGTGCCTTATGCACGGTAACAAGCTCTTCATAAATACTTTTCATGATCTCTGCAAGTGTAAAAACTTCACCAAGTATTGTTGCCTTCGGTTCTTCTAAATGTACCTATGTGGAAGTTTTGTTCTATACCTCTACTCAAAGATTTTCAACCTCTTTCCTAGCATCCTACAAGATCTTCTCCAATTTCTTATGCTTGGCCATCAAATACTCAATGTTTGACTTTGTTGCACCTATGAAGGCCAAGTTGGCTATGAAAATGGCATTGGTATTCCTCCTCATGTTGGTCACTATCACAATTTCTCTGATGAATGTAGGAGGTGCAAGGTCATTTGTAAAATGTCTCTTAGACACTTATACAATCTTTTTCTGAAGCTCTTTAATGACAAATTATACATATCCATAACCTGACCATCATCGAGAGTAAACATCTCCTCTTTCTCGCTTGAAGATTGCTCTGCCGAAGGATGGGTAGACTGAACGGTGACCTTCTATGCATTGGAATTAGGTCGACATATTGATCCTATGGCTCTGGTTCCTCCAGGTCTTGATTTTCAATCAACTCCTCAATTTCTTAAGCAAGCTCTTTGTCCTGCATCTTTTTTCTTACCTCCTCTGACTGTCGATTTTTTTCTATCTCTTTAACTTATATCTCTACTAATTTTTCTACTATTTCCTCCACTCTTCACCTTTGTTCTTCTTATTTATTATGCCTCTCTCCTTCTTATTTCCACTTTTGTTCCCGTTCATTCCTTTGCTTCCATTATTCTTCCTGCATCCTCTGTTTCCTCTTCTTATCTGCTGCTATATGTGCTCTCATAATGGATGGATATTATTTCATATTGCAGCATTGTTCTCCCCTTGGACTATTCACAAGCTTCCTCTTTCCCTTATCATACACAGGGTTGTGCACTGCTGGTGGTGTTTCTTCTAGAATAGCTTCTTGCTGCGAAGCAACCTGTGGAGTTCCTACCAAACTGATTAGCTCACATGACTTGGAGGAATTGTAACAATTCCTCCATTCATCCTCCTCCAACTAGTAAAAGGTCTCACTTAGCCACTGAAAATGAATTCTCACATAGTGGTCTTTGAAAATACTGCTTGGATCCTACTTATTGAAGTCCTATGTACTGAATGCAAATTTCTCTATCATCTTCCCTTCAGTATCCACAACCTCCAATTTCTTGATCTCATACAATCTGATCTGCAAAGGAAGGATAGACTAAGGTGTTTTCTTCTTCTTAACTGGAACTTCTTAAAACCCCATGGAGAGATGATATGGAACTTCTTACATGCCTAGCTTCTTGGTGGAATACCTCAGTAAAAGATGTGGTGACTTTTGGGTGCCGAATACCCTAAGGAAAGTGCTATCTAGTGAGGAAAACTAATATGCTTTTACGATACTTCTTACGTTTCCCCATGTGAGATATAGGGTGGATCTTCATCAAAGATCATCTTGTAGAGTGGAATGAAGAAGATATTAGTGAGCTTCTCCATTACTTCTTTGTTACTACACTTCGACAGTAACTTTCAATAAATATACATGGTAGCCTCCCATGGTGTCCAAGTCAAATTCATGAGAGAGAATGCATTGTGTGCATAGATTACATCTAGTAGATATAAAGGCATATAAAATATAGCTTTCCCTCCCTTGGGAGGACTTAGGGCATTAGACACATGGATCCATGACTACTGAGCCAAAAAATATAACTAGTTGAATGGCTTATCTTCCTTCACAACCTAGTCCAATAAGAAATCCCAGCCTTGAGGAATGGTCTTGGTACGTTACTAACCATCGAATCTGCAACATAATATGATCAACAACTAATAGTCCCTCGTGAGAGATTTTGTCTTATACATGTTGGTGGGTGTCTGAAGAAAATTTGGTTTCTCTTTCACCCAGCCTTTAACAATCTCCTTAGTACTTAATTAGTTGTTATTCACATAAAAGAATGAATCCATGAGTGATTCTGGTTCATGAAAATGGTACATAAGATGATAGTTTTTTGTTAGAAAAGAAGAAAGCCTCTGTTGGCTAGTATTACCAAGAATCATAATCTTTGGATTTGTGTGAGAGAGTATCCACCAAATAATATCTGCATATGGAAATGCTGGGTCGCTAGATGCAACCCTGTGTAACCCCGACTTTTGGACATTGACATACACTTTTCAGTCTTCCAGATCTTCTTTGAAGTTTCTTTCTCAGAAAATTCGATTAACCTTCTACGATGTGAGATATGATTATGTTCCTACAAATAGTTAAGTGTTTGATTATACTGGAAAGTAAATTGGTGTACTCTTAACTGCATCCTCGGTGCTACTCTCTGTGGTATCCTTTGAAGTAGTTCTCTTGGGTGCCATGATAATGATGACTAATGAAGAGAAGTGCTTAACACCTGCAATACTTGTGGGAGGAAAAAGAACTCATGGAAAACAATAAATTAGCTTCAAAAAATCAACTTGCAAAAAATGATCATGCATAACCACAATCATTGATTGGGAAAATCATACAATTCTATAGGTGAAGGGAGGGATACTAATTGTGGGAGCTATGGATTTCATATTTTTAGTAGCTAGTGATGTAGCTTGAGGCTAGAGACTTTGCAATGCACAGTCCAACGCCAGAAGACTGTGGGAGAGACTGCACATTGCGAAGTCTTGGTGGCCAAGGTCGCAAGCCTGAGCCTTGGAACTCTTTAATGTGCAATTGGTTTAGCCTATAATGTGCATTGCACAGTCTTAGAGGCCAATCTGAAAACTTGAGCCTTACAGTCACGCAATGCCTAGCTAGACAAGGTGAAAATTGGCTAAGGGATGAGCAGATATGCCCGATGAAAGTGTGGGAAACAAGAAGATTTTAGTGATAGTGCATATTAAATTGTATATCTGACTAAGTATAGATATATCAGTGAAAAACAAGTGTGGAATATTAACACACAAAAGGAAAAACAAACATGCAAGAAGAGTTGTCGAATGGCGATCACAAATGGGTAAAGAAAAAGAAAACTAATCTGACACTTGTAATAGGTGAACGATGGACCAAAAAAATACTGTAAATGGTAATATACATTAAAGTGCTAGCGGTGATGAAAATAAATGAGAAAATAAAAACTTAGAGAAGTAAAATGACAAAATGCAATGAAAAAGAAGCAAAAGATGAGAAAAGAAAAACTCACCCCAAAAAGCATCAAAACTCCACCGAAGGCTCCTTGATTTCCTTAGGAATGCTAGAGCTCCAAGAAAAAACTTACAAATGAGATCTAGGGATGACAATTAAATACATCTAGACTAATTGAGGTTTACAAAGTGTATGCTTAAAATCAAGCAAAAAGCGACACTTGGTGGAAAGTTACCAAAATAGTAAGTGTGCCACCTTCAAGAAACTAATCAGTGAATCCCTATTTTATAAGGATGATTTTTTTTATTTTTTTTTTATTTTTTAGGTAACTTTGCATGCACACTGCCATAAATGATTGTGCAATTCCTAGAGTGCTAGGAAACTTCTTAACTCAGTGCTTTTGTGCAGGTTCTAATCTCAAACATGCTTTGTGTAGTTTCCATCAACAAGGATGGGATTCCATAACTAGGTATTTCTTAAGCTCAAGGCTAGCCTACCAAGAAGGATTGCGTAATTCCTGGAGGCAAGGATGGTCTGCCTTTCATAGTTACTCAATTTCGAGAAGTAAGCCCATTAATGCTACAAGGTCAATTCAACCTTGTGACTTGGAAGATTTAGATCAATATCAAAACTAGCTAACACGAGCATGAATAAAAGATAAGGCTTCAACATATAATGAATACTTCATGGCAGTAGAAGATAATCTCCTGTGGATAGAAGGAAGGCTCCAAAATCAAAGCATAGGAAAATATTTGGAGGGTGGTTGTAGCAACTACAACACTTGGCCACACACTAGTACAAATCGATTTCTATGTATAGATATTGTCTCGTGCGAAAAAAAGTCTAAATATTTAGGAAATATTTTTTAGCTCTTTAATCATCGTACATTCTTCACTTAGCCCACATTAAATATATAGCCCCTACCATTTGCTTCATGAATGGGACACTTAACTAAGCCAGTTCAAATAACTTGTTTTGATTGGGGATGAGGAGTATGTAGATACACAAGAAAAAAATGTTAGAGTCTTAGTTTTCATCTCTGGTGTTGCTCCACTAGCAGAAAGCCTAGATAGTACCCCAATGGAATCACTTCAGGAAAAAAAGAATTTCTCTGTTGCCAACGAGCCTATATAATACCTTGATGGAATTTCTTTCTTTCGCCTCTCTTTGTAGGAAGCCTTTCTCTTGTTTCGCCTTTATTTTATTTTTATTTTCATTTATTTTTCATTTTTTCAAAATAAATATGCATGGAACTTATTGATTTAATGAGGTGGAAGAGGGACCCCGACTTATTGAGAGCATAAGAGGTTGTACCTTTAGAGAAGGATATTTATATAGCTCTTACAAATTTGTTAAAGTTTCCTCCCCTCAATCTAATCCACGAATTCACGATGCAAGAGAACATAAATCTGCACTTGACAAAAGATTAGTGGCTGGATAGACATTTGTACACAAAAATAAACAAAATTTTCTTTTCCACCTTCCCGATTGAACTATATGAGTGGATAGTTAAATTGGTAGATGGCCAAGGAAGGTGGAGGCTTGACGGTCGAATACTATGGACTCTGGAGCTAGTGCAGAGGTTGGAAGGCTCTAAAGATAAAATCATACATATTGTTGACCAATGGCTTGATCGGGTTATAGGAGGATTTGTTACAGAGTTCGCGGTTGACACCTCAGTTAGTTATAGCGAAGCAGAGTGACGCTTCTTCAAGGGACCACGAGGTAAGAATTTGAGATCTTTGAATACTTGGATTAAGATGTTGTTATGTTAAAAAAGGGTTATATCATTACCTTGATGTTTGGATCTACGTGAAGTGGTCGATGCTTTAGAAATCAAGGAAAGCAGGTCTTGAATATAGCTTGCTGATTCGAACTCCTTCAAGTGACGATGAAGGAGCGATACAGGCCTCGCTGTGGAGGGCTATCTAGTTAATAAGGTAGGGCTTTCTAGAGATACATCATCCATCCACACCACCTCCACCTTCACCTCCAAAACATACACCCTTGCCAACACCACCACCACCACCTCCTTTCAACATGTTGAATATAATGAAGTTCCCAGTTTTCAAGGGCCTACAAAATGAGGATGTAGATTAGTTTTGGTTTGTTATGAAGGCTATGTGGACAATGCAACAAATTAAAATGATAATATAAAGAAGGTGTAGTTGGTTACTTCTCTGTAGGATCGATGCTAACATCATACATTAAGTAGTTCACAGATAATCCATTGGCATCATTTGTAGACACATAGGCTACTTTGAACAAAGAATTCAGTAAGCCTATGTCTAACTTGCAGTCTGTAATTGGATTTAAGGAAATCATGATGCGAGCCGGTGAAATGTTGTCGGAGTTAGATCAAAGGTTGAAGTGCGTGATCTGTGAAGCTAATATACATCTTAGAGATAGTGAGCATTGTAAGTGGTTTATAGCATTTCTCTTGCCCCACCTAAGGATTTCTTTATCACAGGAAAATATAGGAACTCAGGCGGAAGCTCTAGAAATTGCGATGATATTGCATGAAACACCTATTCAGGATGTGTCTTTGGGAGTCCAACAAATTCACTCATAGTTGCAGAACCTTCGTTTCAAATTTTAGAGCTTGAAGAAAGAAAAGGAGGCTAGGCTAGAGGTGCACGAAGTATTCTGTTGCAACAAGTGTAAGAGCCAGGGGCATCATCAGGATCATTTCCCTATCTTCTTGAGTTATATCGTAGGGGGGTGATCGATGCCCCTAAGGTAGGAAGCTCCAACAAGACTAAGTATGGGGCATGCACTATGGTGTGATATTTGTTAAGTCGCTGGAAAAAATTTAATGAATAACTGTCATTTGTTGCAAAAGTTTGTAGAGATAGCACAATAATTGTTCTACAATCTCTGCAAATCAGTGGGCCATGATGACCACCACTACTGTAGCTATGAATTAATGATGGAGAGGAAACCTACATGTCAAATGCAAGAAAAAAATTGGCCTCCGGATCAGGGCATTAGGGGAGCGCGTGGAGGATATTAGGGGCATGAACGAGGCTGAGGAGGGGGAGGACCTAGTAGAGGTCATGGATAGGCCATTTGCTACAATTGCGGAATGCCAAGACACTGTACGAATCAAGCATGCTCGTCATGTCAGTATTGCACTAAATTTGACCACACAATAGAGGAATGCCCTGTGTTGATAGCTAAGATATAGGAGAAGAAGGTGCAGCCTCAACATCCTACCCATAACTTATAGATGATGAGGGTCGAACCCCGTGAAGAGGATCCAAATGTGAATGTTATGCTAAGGGGGGGTCACGACTAGTGACGATAAAGGAAAATGACCTAAAGAAGATGGATGGGTTTGCAAGTCCCCATAAAAGGAGATCAGATTTGATCTGGAGCACACAAAGGAAACATTTATCGAGGTGAAGAAAAGCTTCGTTGAGGCATCTACCTCAAGAAGTCAGGACAAACTGCCAATGATTGGTGCACCTACAAAGGTTGAGCCCTCTCTACTTACCGCCTTCTTCGAGACTTGTATGAAACTACTAAATGATAGAAAAGTTATGAAAGGGCTACAAGAATTGATAAACAAGTGTGCTGGTAAGGAGAAAGCTCTTAAGGGACACCAAGTAGTTTGAAAGATTGGCAAGCATAAGGCAAGAATAGGATGTGAGATGAGGCTCGCTGCACAAATAAGAGACTATGAGATGAACCAAGTTATTTTAGATCTGGGGTCTAATGCAAACGTTTTTCCTAAACACACGTGGGAGTGAATGGGGAGGCCTGCTCTGTAGTGGTCTCCGATTCAATTGAGGATGGATAACCAGTAGAAGATTATCCCTACGGGATGATTACATGGAGTCACTATAAATATAGAAGGTGTGAGTGCTCTCGCTGACTTTGAAGTGATAGAAATTTTTGACAACAACAATCCATACCCCGTGCTCCTTGAAATTGATTGGCCTATTGATATCAATGGGGTCATCAACTTGAAGAAGCAAACAATGTCATTTGAAAGGAAATTGCTCCATGTTGTAGTACCATTAGACGTTGCACAAGGACCACACTATACTGAACCCGTCCCCGACTATGCAGAAAGTGATGATGATTTAGATTAGATTTAGAAAATAACAGCGTGAGATCAAGATTGGATTAACCCAATAATTGATGGACGTATCGCATGGGGCCGTGAAGGCTCTTGTACATCAAATTTAGATGAAGAATTGGAGCATTGGTAGAATCGGTTGCATGAAGTATCTACATTGCATTGATGACTAAATCGCTGCATCGTGTGTCATCAGAGGCAAGAAATTTACCTTATTATGATGGTTTAACTAATGTAGATAAGTTTTTGGATGCTTTTGTAAGAGAAGTCTTGGAGGATCATCTCTTTGAAGCGTTGGATTTGGCATTGTGCATTACACCCACACGATGGTGAGGTGCACACAAGGACAACTTTAATGAATGGTGCGATTATAGGAGAATGATGAGGTTGCAATTTGGTCATCCTAAAGTGTGGTTAACCAAGAAATATGATGGGAGAAATGATAGGCACAATCATTTGTCAAAGCGGAATAAAGTCTATGGAATAAAGCCACAGCCAAAGTGGGTTCACTTATTCTATCACACTCTGGATAATCCATATGAATTGGTACTTGGAAACGACACTCTGTCATAGCACTGCAGGTTGGGATATATTAAGGGAAGTATTTTTGATATCGTAGGACCCTTTGGAGATATTTTAGCTAGACTGGAACACCAATCTACACCATGTGTTGGAATGCTATAATGTGACTGTTGAAGGCGAGGATGAGGATCCAAGAAATATCAATATTCCAGAGGCAGAAGGCCATCGCGTGATTGAAGGTCCGTAGATAGAAAATCTAGACATCACCATGCCATTGAAGGCTAGGCAAGTGAACATTAGTACCAAAACAGAGCCAAAATTTGCAAAGATCAAGGATTACTGGGATGATTCCATGGTGCATAAATTTACTTAGTTGCTCTATGAATAATAAGATTTGTTTCCTACAAAATTTTCGGACTTAAAAGGCACCATAAGTGACTTGGGCATGATGAAAACTACCTTAAAGACGAGCACAAAGCCCATTAAGTAGGGGCCATATCGCCTAAACTCCAAATACAAGGAAAAGGTCTGCTTGGAGCTAGACAAGACGCCTGAGGCGAGCATTACTGAACCAGTCAAGGAATCTGATTGGGTGATCCCAATGGTAGTCCAACAAAATATGAATGTATACTCCTATCTGTTACACAAAAATATCATCACCTTGATTATTTGCAGTCGGTGTAGGCCTATCATCACCTATACCAGAGTCCTAAGCAAGTCTTAAACCTTAGCTCTTCAAAACAAGCTTGAGAAAAGAGAGAAAGACATCAAAAAAGCAATATAACTCTGGTTCCGCACTTTCTCTTACTTTTTCCTGCGGGCCCGCACCTTTTGTTCAAGGTATCTACGTACTTATATGCTCTATATGTAAAGGGGAGGGTGCGTACCCCTGTAAAAGTCAAAAGGCGCAATTTTTATCTTAAAAAACTCATCTTGGGTTGATTCTAGAGTTTTCTAGAAGGATTTGTTACGTGGATTTTTCGCTCCAAGTGGTTCATGCATCCCATCATAGGAGGAACTAATCCCTTGTTGGGAGGAGCTATCCCTTTGAAGAAGGATTCTATCCCTTTGAAGGGGGAGCTGGTAACTGATCTCCATTGCACTATAAATTGAGGCATTGGGTCAGTGGCCAAGGAGGTTAGAAGCTGAACTTTTGAGGGTAAATGCTAGTGAAATCAAGACTTCCTATTTGAGCTTAAGAGGAGAGATCACATACCTTTTTGGCCCCATTAGGGAGTGAGTGAAGCTTGTCAAAGTAGAGGAGACTTCTTGTTGGACCCTGGAAGGAGCTTGTACAACGTCAAGGCAAAGGTTGTAAGGTTCTTTTCTTTTTGAATTAATACAATCAAGCTCATTTTTCTCAACAAGTATCTTATGCTATTTGTTTCATGGACTCCTTGACTTTGATGTTAAATATGTCTTATAATATTGGATATTCAGGTGCTATTTAATTGTTTTCCTTGTTTGTGCTTGCAGGTTTGCGACGAAGGAACTTACTTGGATCAAAGAAGCGAAGGCATATTCGAACTTGCGTTGGACATGAGGTAGGCCCTTAAACACACTTGTTTCCCATTACTTATAAAGCGCATTTAGAGAAAGATAGTGTTTGGTTGGTTTGTTTGTCATTAGGTCTTCA
>APFE031410128.1:0-10698 GCA_000404065.3 Pinus taeda | reverse complement strand
TCCCTCTGCCCCCTCTTCCACTCTCCCACCCCACTAGCTCTCTCACTCTCTCCCCTACCCCTCACTCTCATTATCTCTCTCGCAATCAATATCACCATCATATCACATAAACAAACAAAAGTTACTTTCATTTAAAAAAACGCATAAAATACACCAACATATACATATCATTTTAAATAAAAAACAATGTCTATACATAAATATCAATGTGATGTCACCTAACCAATATATCATATTATAAAAAAATACAATTTATGGGTACATTTAAAAAAATAAATTAAGCCTATTTTCATATTTAAGTAAACAAACACATCCATTTCACATATCTTATAAAAGTAAAAATAAAAATCTATTCATGAATAAATTCTTTTATATCGTCCATTTTCCAAAAAATAAATAATTACATATAATAAAATAGTACAAGGATATCATTTCACATTATAAATAATAAATTATAAATCAAAACATTAAATTTACAAAAATATTCCTATATAATTTCAAATCAATAAATAATTATACAAACATAAATATAACTAAACAATTCAAGTACAATAATTAAGTGAAAAACCCATTCACTAATAATAATATAACTCAAATACCATAGGATATAGAACAATAACTCTAAATATATTATATTAGTTTTATTTGTTATATATTTAATAATTTAATATAAATATTTATTGAATAAATTAAATATTTAGAAAAACAAATCAAATATTAAAAATTAAAAATTTGTTTATATAAAAATTTGAAATATAATTAAATATAAGAAAAGAATTTAAAATAAGTAAATTGAGGTTGACAAATAAATAAGGGGAGTAAAAAGGGAATTCTACCCTACTGATAACTGGAGTAAAAAGAGAATTCTAACCTATGGATGACAATAGTGAGAAGCAACTACCTGTTGAAGCATATAGTCAAGATATGTGAAGAGTCCAAAAACTTGTAAAAGTGGTAGGAGGATCTATCAATTCAGAAGAAAATGCTATGTTGAAAGAGTTCAAAAACAACTTAAAGTGTGAAACAGGGAATGATATAGATTTGAAGCTTCACATACTTTGAGAGAATGCCATTTAGACATTAGTTCATGTTTTATAGACTGTGACTTGGAAAATCTATAAGATGTTATGATGCTTTATGACAAATAACTAACTTTGTTTTCAAACAGAAAAGAACAAAAAGATCGAAAAGTTTAAAAAGGTTTAGATATTATGAGAGCAAGGGGATCAAAAAAATCGAAAAGTTTAGATATTATGAGAGCAAGAGAATGGAAAAGGTCAGATATTATGAGGTTTTATGACAAAAAATTAACAATGTTTTCGAGGTTTTATGACAAGAACATTACCATCAAACAGAACAAACTAAAAAAATCCAAAGTCTTTAAGACCAAGAAGAGACCGCTAATAAAAAAATAAAGAATTAGTTGGATTGCCTCGTAACCACAAAGAGAGCAAAAGGAGATTAACTAAATAGAGGGAACAATAACAAAACATAAAAATCTAAAAACATTAACATTTATGAAAGCATAAATCATAAATATATGAATATAAAATAAATAACTGTCATGGCGGTATCAAATATCATCCATGCATCCCTTCTTGCTAATGCTCTTGGTCAAAACCAAAGAATAAATCATAAATATGAATATGAATATAAAATAAATACCTGCAATGGCTGTACAAATGTACAAAAAACTCCTTCGCCTGCTGACGCTACCGCCGTCACTGGCAGGCCTGGCTGAAAAATACAGTACATAGGCATGATTCTCAAGGCCAGGTCAATTCTAAAACTAGGGAATTCCATTAAATTTTTCCTTTGTTGTTCCACAGGTGCCGCATGAATCATGTCAACTCTGGAATAAGCTGGCATCGTAGAGCCTGGACTATGTGGATTAAGAACACGCTCAGGTGCAGAGGTGTACTGAAGGAGATCCGCGTGGGCAGCCGCCACTTCCTTCTGTAGCTGTTGCACCTATCTCTGCAGCGTGGAGATCGCTACAACGCACCGATAAACGGGATCAATCAAGCGAGCTTCGGCTTCATATGCCAGAGAATTCACAGCGTGCTCCCATTGATGGGGCTCCAAATCGTTGAGTAGTTTGGCCACGTTGCTTGCTCCGAAGATCTTCTGAATATTGGCAAATTTTTTAGGTTCTTCCGGAGGAAAATACGGCACAAATACACACTCTGAGTTTGAAGGCAGCGCAGGGTGAGTTCGACGAATTCGAAGCCATCTCTGCCATTAAACATAAACCATCCTGGTTTACTATGGCGGAAAAGAAATCAGTACATGGCACATAAATATGACTAACTGCGAGGTAAATAATTATTTAAATCAGTACAGAAAATAACCAGAGAACGCACCTTTTCTTGATATAGAAATTTTTTTAATTCCCAACGGACACACTTAGCTGCAAGATCGAAATCGTCCGAGTAAGTACCCGAATTGGGTTGCTGAAATTCCACAGGCATACGCAATTGATCAAATCTTGGTTTATTTGAGTGCCACACGGTGGCCGTTGTTGATGACGAATTTTGCAGTCAAAGTACCAATCATGGTGTGGTGATTTGAGCTCAATTTTTGAGTGGAAATTGGTCGGAACCCTAACTTGTGCTCAACGAAGCGTGTTATGAACAGTTACCTTGAATCAAGACATTGTGCTTTGAGTGTCATATGGTACGCCTGTATCTCATATGAATCGCCACAGCTGCTCGAAATTCGAAGATCTTTCGTTCTCTTTTACAGATCAACCCTCCAAGAATTGTATCTCAGAAATATTGCTTCTGGAAACAGTAGTATCAATATCGTAAGCTAATTTTGATTTCCTGGTCGTGCGCCGGTCGATCTTCGTGACTAGCGTCTGCACATAAATACGACTAAATCGAGATCTCAGTTTCCTCAAGGGCAACTTCCGCCGTCGATAAAAAGAACGAGGAAGGAGGCATTGCAGAGGAGTTAAATGTTAGTTTAGGAAGATCGAGATGGTACTCCAAGTACCCATCAGCTTTTCCCAAACAACGACAGCTTTTCCCAAACAACGAAAGGCTGTGAGGTGAAAGGAAGACAAACAGGAAGAGGAAGGTGAGTATGGACCACATGATTGAATACAGGTGAAAGTTAGAAGAGGAAGTTTTCTCTGGGGTTTCAGAAGTGTAAATACAGATGATAGATAGACGAGGAAGATGTCAACAGAAAAACTTCAAACTATTCGCTTGAACTTACCCATATATATGCACTGCACAATAAGATTATCTATTTCAAAAGGACTTAAAGATTCCAGGCCACCGCTCCTTTATCTCAGAAAAGATGCGATCCGTTAAAGATGAAGCGGATCACACTTTACCAACGTCTATAACCAAAACTTCTGACACGCTTTTCTGACACGCTTTTTTTGAAGTTCTTGTGCATAAAGATTCCAGGCGTATAGGTTAAAGGTTAAAGAAGAAGCGGACCAGAGTTTACCACAACGTACATAACAACGTCTATAACAAAAAAGACAAAAAAGTGTTATGCTTTTTTTTGAAATTCCGGTGCAAAGAAGTTCTTTTTTCTTCCCAAAAAACCTGGATGCTTCTTTCGATATTCTAGTGCAAATAACTTTGGTTTTTTCACCAAAAATATTGAGATGCTTTTCAATAAAATATTTTTGCAAATTGGGAATGTTTAGTCTTGACTTGGAATTTGAATTTAAAATTCTTTTCACATTTTTGGAAATTTGGAATGTTTAGCCTTGAATTGAATTTGAATTTAAGGTCGAGGCTTTGATACTTAGTAAGTAGTACTCTACATAATCTTAACCCAAGCCTTTTGTAGCATTTTCTAGTCCTTTGATTTTGGCTATGTGCAATTCAATTAATATTATAACCTTAATATAATTGATAGTCTTCATTTAGCTTCAATACCAATAGAAATGGGATGATGATGCCTCAGATGACAAATTGATGGATTTGTAGTTGTGACTAGGAGAGCCTTCACATTGTTGAGTGTAGTCTTAAATCATATCTGACTTTTTGATGATCTTGGATCAAATGACCTAGATGGATGAGGTGCATCCCTGATTCACATGGATTATGGGTCCCTTAACAGTAGACTTTGTAGGTGGGGTTCTAATTTGAGACATCATATCAAAGATCAAATAATGGAGTTGGGAAAGATTGGTTGCATATGTGGTGAGACATTGGTGTAAGACACTTGGGGAGTGGTTTAGTTGAGTTACGAAGGCATCAATTTTTTTCATATCTGTGGACCTCAAGAGTGGACCGACTTGACCAAAGATAGGAGATGGATATGAATCAAACTCAGTAGAGCACCTTGACGTGATGTTGCAAGCATTGAGACACCTTGAGAGGGTTGCATGATTGATTTGATGATTCACAATTTTTTTGCTATCTTCATTGACCTTGGTATGGAGAATCTAGGCGAGTTGGTAGAGAAACTTCACTTGGACGACCTTCCAATGAGTACGGTATGGGGATGCCTTTATTCGAGTTGGGTGTGTTGATGGTCTTGTGTAGGAGAGGCACAACACTAGATTCTTAGATGTGACGATAGTGAGCTATGTATGAGTATGTGCTGAGTGTAGGAGAAGTTATTGATGGTGGCATAAGGACATACATTCCTAGGGTATGTATGTGACAATAAAATTAGCGACCCAACTAATGCAAAATTTTGGAGCTAGTAGTGCATAGAGACATGCGAGATTTATTTTGGAGTATGGAGAACATACCGAGCTTTTTATTGCAATGGTGAATAATACCATCGCATCCATACTGGGTTCCATTTATGTTTTTTTATCGTTGATGATTCCACTAGAGTTGTAAATTGACAACATTAAGTAGGTATTATCATTCATTAATCATGTTATTTATCATTATATTGTTTATTCGTAATATCATCATTAACTTGACTGATTTTCTCATTGTAGCGAGTTACTACCAATGTAGAGTTTATGAAAATTCAGGGATGAAGATACCTTAGTTAATGAAAGCACTAAGAAATGGTCGGTCTACATTTAAATTGTGTAGGTTAGAAAGATGTTGCAAAAAGTAGAAATCCACTCCACTATAAGGGAATTATTTTCCATAGAATTATTTCTAGCTTCATTTTCAAAGCACTGATTTCACTCTTGGAGATCACATGGGGAGAGTCAATCTATGGAACTAAATCTACTCATGATAGCCTAAAACTCAAGCACGCATGACTAGGTACTTTAATTTATATTTTCCTTTTATTGTGAAAGTTATTCATTACTAGATGAATGCCCGTTTACTAAGTACATGAGGTATACAAGTTAGAGATACCCTTAAAAAGTAAAGGGAAAATGATTAAAAAAATTGATGGAAAAAATACACCATTATGCATAAAAAAAATGAAATACAAAAATTGTATGAACCTTCTGTTCTAGGTAAATTTGCATATTTTCTTTGCATATTTGATTTCATTGAACTATCAAAGAGTTCATCAAGATATTTAATCACAAAGTTCAAAATTTTCTTAAAGAAGCTTAAATTTTAGTTGCTACAATCCTAATTTCTTATATAGATGCATTCAATGAAGTGTTAAGTTTTCCTAACCGAGAAAAGATTGAAGAATTTGTGGGATGCTCAAGAAATGGTGATAAATATAAAAATAAATCTAGTCGCCTTGGGATAAGATGAATTTCTTGGTTCATTAACACAATCAACTTCCAAAGCTGAAACAAAATCTAGGGAAATATATATAATTCATTCAGCTACAAATGCAATGGTAACATTGATGAAGTCATGGAAAACTTCATCGATGAAGATGATTTCATTTGTATTTTAGAGGATATGCTATTATAGATTCCAAGCAAGGTACGGGTGAGATAAAGTTGAAGTGTAGAGGTGCTCACAAGGTACAAGAGATGTTTCACTGTGGTAAGGTTTTTCTAAAGAATGTATCCATGGTGAGATAGAGGAGAAGAACATAGTTTCTCATGAGGTACTAGAGATATTGGGTAAAAAGCACTGCAATATCATAAATCATTCCTAGGATTTACCCTATGACATAAGAGAACCAAACTAAAGTGTGAGTAAGTGTTATTTATTTGACATTGGGAATTTGGTTTTAGTTACCCCTAGAGTTGCACTAGTTTTCGGGGATTAATAACTTTAAGTACCATATTTGGTGGTATCATATTCTATCTAAGGGTCAATATCATTTAATAATCATTAAATAGGACAAAAATGCATCATTTAAGAAATTTATCCTAATTCATTCCCATCCCATCAAGCTTTAGATTAGAAGAATGCATAGAAAAATAAAAGAACTTAATGATCCTAATAGAAGATTTAGTAGGAGACAAACTCTACTCTTTGTCACAATGTACTACTCTTTGAAATTTGCTTGAGAATTGAAGATGTCAATTTTTTCTAGATGGAATAAATATGCTATAGATGATCTATTAAAAGCCATATGAGAGACACTACATTTGGTTTTGTTGGTATTTCAAAACTTTGACCTGAAAATGAACTCATACGAAGAATTGTAAGAAGAAAACAGCGTTTAAGCCACTATATAGGTTGTGAAAGTCATCAATTCGGTTTAACCGAAGTATTTTTGTGATGGATTATTATTCTCCCCACCTAAGTCCTATTTCCATAAGTGATGTGTTGAGTTGATAATGAGTATATTGTTGTGAAGGATTTGAATATTTTTTAACCTAGACATGTATGCAGAAGAATCTAGGATTTCCCTTGGGTACCATCCTCAAAATGGGTGGGGGAGGGGTTTTCCCCATCATATGTGACTTGAAAAAGACTCCAATGTGAAAAATTAAATGTACCTTCCCAAAAGCTACAATGAAATTCAATGGAATAAACTTTAGCTATGTTGACTGCATTAGGAAGATTCATTGAGGGTTGGCTACATAAGAGCCTTCCTCCTCAATAATGGTGGGTGTTGTTTTAACCCATCTCATTGATATGAAAGCTAAAATAGGTATCGAGGAGCCACTCCTCAACACCCTAGTGGCCCTTCTAGAATTAGAGAAGCACATGTGGCTAAATGTTTCAAAATATCTCAAAAATTTTTGGTTCTCTTTTGGTTTTAGTATTAAGCTAATTGAAGGTTTTAGTAGAGTATATAGAGTCAACATGTAACTATTTTTTGGAATTTCAATGATAAGCTTTTCGGATTCCAAATTCAATGTAAATGGACTTTAGGTCTTTAGGGTTCTACTCTTAGAAATTATGTAATTAATAAATGTAGAATATCTCAATATTAGACTCTGTATTTATCATTTGTAGAGGTGATAATATCCCTCGACCCTTTTTCAATAGCCCGAAGGATTTCAGAATTAGTAAGTGTAAAGGATGGAAATGATACTATATAGTATGGACTCTTACACTTACGAGAAATTACAAATATTTATGGTGAAGTTTAATTTTTTAAATATTTATCCTTTTATACACACACACACACACATCTTATTGTTTTCCCCGACCCATTATCCCCATAAATTTTGGAGTTTTCCTCTAGCTATCTTAGGAAGCCACACCCTATACCCCATCGCAAACAATAGTGAAACATAGGTCCTTAAATGTTTTTATACAAGAAGCTTCATACAAAATATGTATGTGCAGTGGAAGATCCATTGACTCAGCCATTGTCTAGGAAAATAATAACACAATTTGGGTTGGGGTTTCTCCTCATAGTACAAGCAAGTTGGAAAATAGGTCAATGATGCAGTTATTATTTTTTGATTGATAGAATATTGAATCAATAAAGGTTCATGTCCGAAAGGAAATTTTAATGGAGTTATTTGAAACCATCATCTTGCAATTATTGATATTACCAATGAGTGATGGCATACCAATCCTCATTTTTCATGCGTGTGAAAAAGAAGAATTTTATTTGGTTTATGATTTGGGGTTTGGTGTTTAGATTTTGGGTTGAGGGTTTATAACACTTTAGTAAATGATTTTAATAAACCTTAAATAGAAGTTACAATATCCTTTTTAAGATGTTATAAAATTATTAGGGTTTAGTGTTTAGGGTTTAGGGTTTATGGTTTAGAGTTTAGGGTTTAGGGTTTCAGGTTTAGAGTTTAGGGTTTAGGGTTTAGTGTTTGTGCTTGAAAGTTCAGGGTTGATGGTTTATAACACTTTAGTAAATTTTTTTAATAAACACTTAAATAAAAATTAAAAACACTTTTTTAAATGTTATAGAAAGCTTAGGTCTTAGGGTTTAATGTTCATGGTTTGGGGCTTAGGGTTTCAGGTTTATGGCTTAGGGTTTTTGATTTAGGGTTTATGGTTTGGGGTTTAGAGGTTAGGTTTTAGGGTTTATAATAATTTAGTAAATTCTTTTAATAAACACTTAAATAAACGTTTCAAAATAAATTTTAAAATGTATAAAATGATTAGGGTTTAGGGTTTGGGATTTAGGGTTTAGGGTTTAGGGTTTAAGGTTTTGGGCTTTGGTTTTGGTTTTAGGGATTAGTGTTTAGGGTCTACAATATTTTGGTAAATTATTTTAATGAACACTTAAATAAAAGTTACAAAACAATTTGTAAAATATTATAAAATTGTTAGGGTTTAGGGTTTAGTTCTTAGGGTTTGGGGTTTTGGGTTTAGGTTTTGGTGTTTAGGATTTAGGTTTTTGTGTTTAGGGTTTAGATTTTTGTGTTTATAGTTTAGGTTTTATAACACTTTAGTAAAAAAAATTAACAAACACTTCAATAAAGGTTACAAAATTCTTCTTAAACTATTATAAAATTCTTCGGTTTCAGGGCTTGGGCTTCACAGCTTAGGGTTTAAGTTTTGGGGTTTAGGTTTTAGGATGTATGGTTTAAGTTTTACAACAATTTAGTAAATTCTTTCGATAAAAACTTAAATAAAACTTACAAAATACTATTAAAATGCCTACGGTTTAGGGTTTAGTTTATAGGGTTTACAGTTTAGGATTTATTATTTAGGGTTTAGGGTTTAGGGTTTATAAACATATATTAAGAGCTTTTAATAAACACTTAGAAGAGGTTACAAAATAGTTTTTAAAATGTTATTAAAAGATTAGGGTTTAGGTTTTATAACACCTTAGTAAATTCTTTTAATAGACCCTTAAATAAAAGTTACAAAATTATTTAATAGATCATAAAATGCTTAGGTTTTTGGGTTTAGGGTTCTAGGTTTGGGGTTTGGGGATTACGTTTTAGTGTTTATGGTTTAGGGTTTAGGGTTTGGGATTTATAACACTTTGATAAATTATCTTAATAAGAACATAAAAAAATCTACAAAACACTTATTAAAATGTTATAAAATGCTTAGGCTTTAGGGTTTTAGATTTAAAATTCTATAAAATGCTCATTGTCTAGGGTTTAGGGTTTATAGCAATTTAGTAAATGATTTTAATAAACACTTAAAAAATTTAGATAACGCTTGTTAAAATGTTATAAAATACTTAGCATTTAGAGTTTAGGGTTTTGGGCTCAAAATGTTATAAATTTCTTATGGTTTAGGATTTAGGGTTTATAACATTTTAGTAAATGATTTTAATAAACACATCAAGAAAAGTTACAAAAATCTTGTTAAAATCTCATCGAATTCTTAGGCTTTAGGTTTAGGATTAAAAATGCTATAAAATGCTGAAGGTTTATGGTTTAGGGTTCACAAGGCTTTATTGTTCCAAAGATGAGAGATGCTAGCTAAAAAATCCAGTGTGCAATAAATGTGAACGAGAATATTACTTCAAATAGGAAATAAATCCTAAATGTATATGAATATATTGTGAAAGAAATTGAAAGGGAAAATAGACCCTACCTCATTCCATCCATTTTTCCCTCTCTCCCTCTCACTCTCTCTATCTTTTGCTCTATCTCACTCATGCTATCTCTCTCTCACAATATCTCTCAATCTCTCTCTATGATTCTTACTATGTGTCTCCCTCACTCTCATTATGATATTGAATCATTATCCATCACTCTCTCTGTCAGTCTCTCGTCTTCTCGTTCTTTATCTTACTCTCTCTCTTCCCCCCTCTCCCTCCATCTCTCTCTCTCTCTCTCTCTCTCTCTCCCCCCCCCATTTCTACTTCCTCCTCCTTTCCCCCTCTTTCCTTCTCTTCGCCTATGCCTTGATTTCTTTCTCTCACTTGCTCTCCCTCTCTCTTGACATCTCCCTCTCTCACTATCTCCCAATATTTCTCTTCCTCACTCTTAGAATGCATCTCTCACACAATCTAATACACTTCTCTCTCTCCCTCTCTAAATCTCATCCTCTCTCTCCCTCCCTCTCTTCTCACCATCACACTCATTCTCACTGCTTCTCTCTTCCCCCCCCTCTCCCACTTTCAATATTTATTGTCCTCTCTCTCCTAGCCGTCTTTGTCTCCCTCCTCATCACTCACTCTCCCTATCTCTCATGCCCTCTACCTCCATCTCTCACTCTTCCTCTCTCTCATTCTCCATATCCATTTCTCTTTCACTCTCTCTTGATATCGTCCCCCGCCCTCCCTCTTTCTCCCCTTTATTCCTGTCTCTTGCACTAATTTCCTCTCTCGCTTTATTACTCATTCTCTCTTAATCCCTCTCTCTCTTCTTATCTCTCATCCTTACGCTCATTCTCTATCGCCCATTCCCTCCCCTAGCTCTCTCTCTCCCTCAAATATGTTTATGTCCCTCATACTCTTTCTCAATCATCTCTTACCCAGTCAACCCTCTCACTCTTTATCTCTATGTGA
>APFE031410125.1:306432-322746 GCA_000404065.3 Pinus taeda | reverse complement strand
CCATTCCAATGATTTTACAGGGTTTATCATCACCCAATCGAACCTGTCCAAAATCTCCTTGAACATAATCATAAAAATGTTTCCTATCAGGTGTGGCATGGAATGAGGCCCATGAATCTACCAACTAGGCATCAATAATATTCTCTAATGAAAGAATCAAAGCATCTTGCAACACATCACCTGTTACATTCGCTTCATGATTAGTTTCTTGCTGCGCGTCTCCTTCTTTTCCCTTCTGAGACTTGCAGTCTTTCTTTAGGTGTCCTTTCTTCCCACATTTCTAGCACACTATCCCCGATCTAGACTTGGATCGACCTTTTCTTGACTTACTTTGATATCCAAGGATCTTTCCTCTTTCCATTTTTCTTCCCTTAGTCTCTGTAGTCAAAGCATTACCTGATGTCTCACCAGAGCTTTTCCGTCGCATTTCCTCACTAAGGATTGCACAGACAACATCATCAAACTTTAAAGTACTAGATCTAGAGTTACTAATGGCCATAACTAAACCATTCTAAATTTCTGGCAATGAGCACAGAAATAACAAAGCCCTAACTTCATCATCAAAAGTTACCCCTATAGAACTTAACTAACTGGTAACTGGTTTAAATTCATTTAAATGATCAGCAACAGATCCACCTTCTGACATCTTCATATTAAATAAACGCTTCATAAGAAATACCTTATTTGAGGCTGAGGGTTTTTCATATAGTTTGGCCAATGTCGACATTAAACCCTCCGTTGTCATTTCCTTTGAAATATTAAACACTACCGACGCCGCTAGGCACAACCGTATTGTTCCAAGTGCCTTTCTGTTGAGAATATCCCATTCTGTATCTGTCATACTCGTCGACTTCTTTGTCTTTCCACTCAATGGTTGGTACAGATCTCTCTGATATAGATAATCTTCTATCTGCATCTTCCACAACTAGTAGTTTTGGCCGTTGAATTTTTCAACCCTAAACCTACCATCTTTTGCCATTGCTCCCACTCGAACCAAGAACCCTTCTCTCCTGCGAGTTTATCAGCCAAATAGACCTTCGGCTCTTATACCAGTTGTTAGAAAATTATATATTACAAAGCAATGAAACACATAAAATATTGCAGAATTATAAACACAAAAAACGCATAAAACAAGGGAGACACAGATATACATGGTTCACCCAGTTTGGGCTATGTCCACGAAGAAACAACTAGTCCTTCTTTTTATATTATCCAGTAAATTGAAGAGACACAACCTACAGCAGATCCGTTGTAACTCCCTCTTCGCTCTCAATCTCCTCTCTCTTCCTCACTAAGAATATTGATCTACATGGACACAATACAATTCCCTCATATATAGCGAGGGGTTTCCTTCTAGGGAAAAAAATCCTAAATTAAACATAATTTCTACCGTCAGATCTCCACCTAATGAATGACCCAGATTGACTACGAAATTACAACATTTTACAAGGCAATTTTACATCTATTCTTAGCTTCGGGGGCGCTGCCCTTGATTCGAGGGGGCTCCCAAAAGGTCGCAATCACCCCCCCTTGAACCCCCTGCAACGAATATTTTACGGGCGGCGTTGCCGCCCCATTACGAACTAGGGTCCAATGCGGTGATACCTTTGAATACAGAAGATAATCAGGCTCCACACCCAACACTGCCTTCAAATCTAAGGAGTGCCTTTTCGAATGGTTGTTCATGCCTTTCAAGTTGACGAATTCCTTCGACACCTTCATGCGGCTAATGGAAAACATCTTGCGACCCTTCACCAACTTGTTCGTGGTAGTGTACCTAGACGACATCCCGATCTTCAGCCAAAGTTGGGAAGAGCACATACACCCTATCCAACAGGTCCTCCAAACCCTATGACAACACAAATTGTGCACCAATTTGGAGAAATTCACTTTTGGTATAACCCGGGTTCAATATCTGGGGTACATCATTGATGAGCGGGGTGTGCATGTGGACCCAACCAAGATAAAAGCTATTTGGGATTGGCCAGCCCCAACCACTCTAACAGAGCTTCATAGCTTTCTAGGTCTTACCAATTTCTATTGCAGGTTCGTGTTAGGATTCTCTGATATCACTTGGCCTTTGATTCAAGTCACCAAGGTCAAAGAAAAAGAAAATTTGTTTTGGTCTGAATCCCAACATAAGACATTTGTCGAGTTGAAGTTTCGCCTCTGCTCTACACTGGTGCTCACATTACCAAACCTGCAGAAACCATTTGAAATTGAGATAGACGCCCCCGATTATGATATTGGTGCAGTTCTTACCAACAAGGGTATCCGATGGCATATCACAATGAGATACTTTCAGATACAGTACGAAAGTATCCCACTTATGACATAAATATGTATTCCATTGTACAGGAATGCCGAAAATGGAAGCATTACATTATGGTGAAGGAAATGGTCATCGACACAGACCACAAACCCTTGTAGTTCATATAGACACAAGGAAAATTGTAGAATGATCACCATCATAAATGATCCACATATCTGCAATAATTCCATTTGAACATTAAGTACAAAAAGGGCATCGCCAATAATGTTGCAGAATGTCTGAGTCGACCACCGGTTATGGCACTGACCACTATGCTCGACTCTTGTGGACACGACACTTTGGGGTGGTCGTATCTTTACAAAAGCTATCTAGAATTTGACAACACATACCAAATGCTCCTGGAAGGCAAGTAAGTTCCATATTTTCACCTCCAGAGCACAATTTTATCGGACACCTTTGTGTTCCTTCAAGCGAGCATGCCAAGATGATTTTGGAGGCACCCTATAGTTGGGTTGCTGGACATTTCGGAGTAGAGAAAGCAATGACAATGTTGCGGAAGTATTTTTATTGGTCGAACCTTTGACAAGATGTTGGGAAGTACATCCGATCCTACAGTGCCTGTGCCATTACCAAACCAACAATCAAGAAGAAAGGCTTATATGCTCCTCTAACTACTCCCAGTCGGCCTTGCGAATCCATGTCCATGGATTACATGTCGGGTCTCCCTTCTACTAAGCATGGAAATTATTGCGTTTTCATGGTCGTCATCTAATTCTCTAAGATGACCATTCTTGGGGCCTACAAGAAAAGTATCACAACAGAAGCCACTGCTAAGATCTTCTTCGAACGAGTGTGGGTACACTTTTGGATCCCCAATCCATTATCTTAGATCAAGCTAGTAGTTTTCTCAGCACATTTTGGTCAAACCTCTGGTCGATGTTGGATACCAAGTTCACTAAGTCCACGACCTTCTACCCTAAAACTGATGGCTAAACATTTGTCGTCAACAGAATGATCGTGCACATTCTATGCATGTACAACTCGAAGTATCAATGCACATGGGATGGAATCCTCCCCTATGTCCAGCAAAACTACAACAGAGCTCTCCATAGCTCAACTGGCCACAACCCCTTTGAGGTGGGTTTGAGATTCTAGCCACTATGTCCCATCGATGTGACCATACCATTTGCAACTACTTAGGCAGATTCGGCTCATGTCCAGTCCAAAGCTGACAGGGATAACAACTTCATTGAGCTCATTCAACACATCTGCTAGTAGGTCCATGACATATTGGATAGAGTCACTACTAAGTACAAGTAGCGTCATGATCAACATCAGGTGCCACACAAGTTCCAGGTGGGCGACAAAGTTTGGTTACATTTGTAGAGGAGCACCTCACTGGGCCCCATTACAAGCCTCGCTTGCTCCGATATGGACCATACACCATCACCAAGGCTATAAGGGACAATGCCTTTGAGTTCAACATTCCACCATTCCTTGGCCTGCATCCAATATTCAATGTGGACCACCTGTGACCATACTTTCCCCCACTATTGGACACATCCGACGTTGGTGAGCAACTGACACCAACAGAGCTCAAGCCAAGTTGCATCGAACATGCCGCAATTGAAAAGATCATGAACACACATATCATGAACACTCACAAGCAGAGGAAACAAATATATTGAGTTTTCAAAGCAGTCCAACTTCTTCACCAGGGCAGGTGGTTCACCAGGGACTAGGTTCACAGAAATTTCCTCACCTCATGGAGGCTCGGGACACAATGGGGACCATTGCTTCCTAAGGGGGGAGGACTGATCCAGGTGGATATTGGTGGCCACCCACCTATTCCACCTAGACCTCCACTCGGTTTCGTTAGTTTCCTTGATTATAGTAGCATTTACTATTTTTAGCAGTTTTTCAGGTCCTGATCTTCTAGAGCAGCTTTGACCCCCTAAACGACGTTTTTTTTTAGGTCTGCAGTAGGTGCTAGAAACACGGGCCTGCCACATGTCCTATAGTACTCAGAGAGATCCAATGAGGTATCGTATGCGCCAAACAAAGATCATATGACCAAGTTACGACCCCGGGAAGTTGGTTGTCCAACTATCCCCAATAGGGCCCACAAACTTTTGGCGTTCCATCTCTTGAGGTTAGGGTTTTAGTTGTTTAGGGCTTACCTTTGTTGTTCAATATTGAAAAGGCCCTTGAGCCTCATTGTAATAGAGTTCAGAGGCATATAGAATCCACACCTCTTCTCAGAGATAAGTTACCATCGCTCGAGCTAGTTTATTTCCATTATGTATGTAAGCATATTTCAGTGCTTTGATATTAATGAAATGAAGTTTTATTTATGTTGCATCTCTGTGTTTATGTTTATATCTATAGTCTGTTGTGTTATTGTATAAGTTTGAATCATTCTTGTTATCACATCTACAGGGAAATGAATTCTCTTTTCGATGGTCTATCCAAGGAGGCCTCATAACATGAGCTTGGTACTTAGTTGATTACTGAGCAAAACGGTCTGGTCCATTACCAATATTACCACAAGAATTTTTTCGACATACGTCAACATGATGATGCTCTTATTTGACTTCATATGATCTACTCAACTTTTTGACCATTTTTTTGTTTATTGCATATATATAGGAAGATAAGCAATTTTTTTTATTTTATTTTTTATTTTTTATTTTTTTATTTTTTTTATATTGATGGTATGATAAATTTTGTAATTTTTGAACATTTGATCATGGCAAATTGCAGTTGATAAATTATTAATACTTCAACATATGGCATTCAGTTAATAAATTATCTAGCAATCAACTATATTGGAGATTGTTTTGCAGCATGGTCCTTAATAATCACCAATTTTGGATATGTTTCTAAGCATCTAAACATGTAATTTTCATTATTATATATATATATATTATGTATATATAATATATATATATAGATATATGACGCCGCAAATTCGCTTGGATGACAATTTTATGCCAGAATCTGGTCAAAAAATTTCAAAAAATTAGAATGTTAGAGGCTTTGAATCATGTTTTTTATGGTGGGAATGGATTCAACACCATCAAAAACCCTTGGGGCACTCAAAATCTTGAAGTTTGACAGTTGTAACACAAAATTTCAAAAATTTATGTCAGATTATGTCATAATCTTGCCGGAATTTCCATTATTTTCCGGGCTTTTATTTTGTGGGGTTTTCTTAGACGTACACTCCGATATATACTGAATATATATAATATATTAGACAACTGAAAGTATAAAAGTTCTTATATTGGTTAAATATTTTAAAGGTGTAATTCTTTCTTGGTCAATATGGAGTTGACATGTGACTGTGTGCATGTGTGTGTGAAGAATGAACACAAATTCGTCTCACTTGAAATATCATAAATGAAAGTTGGTAGAGGAGACAACATTTTCTAGAGAAGGGATTTGGTCCTTCTCGAAACATGATGGATCTGAAGTTAAGATGGATATACTCTAATATTAAAAAGGGTCACTATTTAATTATTTGACTTTGCAATATAACTAGGACAATCATATAATTAAATGGCGAGCAAACACCAATAGCCATCAAAACACTTCTTCATCATACATCCTATGTTGCTAAAATTTAAAAATTCATAAAAATTAACTAAATTATAACTTTATTTAAAATTATTTTTATTATAATAATAAGAATAATTTTAAATAAAGTTATAATTTAGTTAATTTTGATGAATTTTAAATTTTAGCAATAGAGGATGTATGATGAAGAAGTTTTTTGATGCTATCTGTGTTTGCTCGCTATAATATGACTGCGCTAGTTTATACTTGCATATATATATATATATATATATATAGAGAGAGAGAGAGAGAGAGAGAGATTCATGTCCACTTTGTTATGAAATTCTTAATATGTAAATAAGTTTTTTTTACAATACTATGGGTCAATCTTATGACTTATCAATACCACATGGCCAAAAATCTATAACTCATTTCATATGACACTTGCCCATATGCCATTTTTTAAAATTAATGAATTTAATTAAAAGGTGAAAAGCGCATAACTACTTCAGATGAATCTCAACCTTTGATTTATGTATACTACTAAATATATTCTAGAACAATGTATAGAGGTTAAATCTCTACTATCCATCTAATAATTATTGGTAATTAAATTAAAATTGTGAAAACCCTATTCCAAAATAAACACGATATAAATATAATTACAATAAATAAAACATGTATTGTTTACTTTTCAAACAAAATAACCTTAACTAATAACCATTTAAAATTTATTTAAAAAAATATTATCACCTAAAAAATTCCTTCTTCCACTCGAGTTCCTACGCTGAACTCTTCTTCTTGTTCCAAAATGAGGTACAACCTCTGTAATCTTTGCAATTGCTTCCAAAGTCTTCTCTTCTTTGACCAGTGGACCAAACAAAGTCATTAGGCTTGATGTAAGAGGGTTTGTGCAAAGGGCTCTTTTTGTGCATGGGCAGATTTTGCTAAACCATCTGCCGTAACTAGGATCAATTTCAGGTTTTTTTCCATTATTTAGTTTCAAGCTTCCTATAATTGTATGAGAGGTCTCACTAATTTTTCTCCATTTTTCTCAGAGTAAAATTTCCTTCTCAATTTAAAACACATGCTTAGCCCTCTTCTATGCATCACCACCAAGTCTTTCTCTCACATCTAATGCTAAATACTCCATTATAAAATTACTTTAGTCTGATTTAGCCTCTACTAACACTTTCAAAGAAATATATCTCCCATTGAAAATCGCCTAACTCCCACATTACAAACCTATTACAATTATGTGCCATACTTAGAACTAAAGAATAAATTATCCCAGATTTATCCCTTAAAGCATGGAACCTACTTCGTGTGCCATGCCTAGAAATAAAGAGTCAATTACCCCAGAAATAGACCTACTACAACCATGTGCCATGCGTAGAACTAAAGAGTAAATTTCCTCCTAGAAACATGTTTATCTTTCAAAGAAAGGAAACTTTATGGTCACAATAAATTATTTTTAAAACCAAATTTATCTTTTAATTCATTGGGAAAATTACAGTGGGAAAATTGATCATAATTTAGTTGTTGAAGTAGCAGTGGGACAATCATTATTCTCTGTTATCCTCAAATGTAAGTTGACCCATCATGGTTATTCAAGGATAACCATGTCATCTGGAATTACTCATTGGTAGTTAGTAAGAAGTAGACTGTAGGCTTTCACACTTGGTAGAGGCCTTTAGGTCTTAGGACATTAACCTATTTCCGAACAAAAATAATTTTAAAGCATACAATTGGACGTGAATTTAGGTAGGGGATAAGAATATCTACTGAGTATGCAAACAACACTTGCAGAAGCTTTGTGTAGCGTGGAAGGCATCAAATAACAATGGCTTCCATCCATTGCCTGTGGCCACATAGGCGTACGAAGTCCACCTCTTCGAGGATCACGATTAGATGAAACAGACGTGCTTCCTTTTCAAGCGCAACTTGGAAGGGTGATTAAATGCCACCCTCTACATAATTTATTCCACTACAAAAATCTCACTCTTCGTTTTACACGGTATTTTAAAATCCCTTTCTTCTCTGTTTCAAATTTATCACAGTGAATCTACCAAGCATTTGTACTATCCATGATTTATTATACCCGCTTGGCGTCTAAGGTTTTAGTAAAAGCCCTGAAATTTACCATAATTTTATTTGTTTAAGAGCTAGTGTATTTGAATAACTAGATTTGATGTGGAGGTTCAAAACCTGCGGCGGACAGCAAAAGCTTCGAGGAGGGGACTGTTAGCGTTTTTAAATAGTAATTCTTCACATTACAAATTCTAAAAGGTCATATATTTAGAAGTAGAAAGCCCGAATACTGCTCTCCACGACATCCGAGTTCTGATCTTCAACAACAACGCTACCATTTCTATGCTTCACGCTTTCTCAAGAACGTATATTCAGCCAAGAACATAGAAGCGACATGAATATAGCAGTGACAGGAACAAGGACGCATATTCGGCTAGATCGCATAGTCGCATAGTCGCATTTTCCTGCGACAACTTTAAGACTCTAAAAAGCGACTTTGCGACTAATCGCAATTATTGTGGAAAGAAACTGCGACTTGTGAAGGTCGCATAGTTGCATTTTTGGACATGTCACATTTTTGGCCAGGTCGCATAGTCACATAGTCTCATTTTCCTGTGACAACTCTAAGACTCTAAAATGCGATTTTACAACTAGTTGCAATTATGGTGGAAAGGACCTACGACTTGTGAAGGTCTCATAGTCACATTTTTGGACAGGTCGCATTTTCCGGTGACATCTTTAAAATGTGATTTTGCGACTAGTCACAAATATGGTGAACAGAGATAACGACCTTGTCCATTGAGCGTTGAATGCTTGTTGTTATTTGGAGATATAGAGTCAGTGAAGTGCTAAGGGGATTTGATTCGCGGACGTCAGAGAAGGGGAGAGTTGGAGAGATCTATCTGTTTTTTCAGTTTTTATAAGCCTATCTACCTCTTACAGTGTAGTAAATAAACATTATATATACATGTCTCCCTTCGACCTTGAGGAATCCCACGTATCAATGGAAATTATGCTCTGATGGTTCTTAATACTCCTTTGAATAATATTTCATCGTTGTCCTTGGATCATCATAGTTTTGTTTTGAAGATACATAGGTTGTGTGAGCAGAGCAGTGTGAGCAATGTGATCAACATTGAGAGCAGCGAGCAATGAACAATGAGTAGTGTGAGAGCAAGGAATTTTTATGCAGTAGAAGTATCGAGTAGCGAGCAAGGAGCAACGATAACTTGAACAACAGGGAGTAGTGCGGAGTAATATTGGCCTTTTATATACCTACATATTTCTCAAAACATGTTGGACAACAAATGCATTCAAACATGACAAAGGAACACGAAATTTTAGAACATGTGGAGACAAATGATTTAGGCCAAGTGAAAATTGCCTCATCCACCAAAGTTGGGAAGTGGGTTTGGGTCAATGCCAAACAATATTGAGGCATTTTTAAATGAAGAATAGCTCACCTAAAATGGGAGCAAACAAGGAAGAAACAGTCTAAAAAGAAAAATACTCGAGCCCTTCGCAAAAAGCACTCAAACAAGTCTCCTCTACAAGCACATGGCAACAAGAAGTCCAAAGGAAAAGTCTTTGACAATTCTACCTTATATAGTCCCACATCCACACCTCTCACCTGCTCATCTGAGCTTTATGTGAAAGAATTGTTAAATGCACAACAAAGGTTGGAGGTTTTAGAAGCTAAAGGGCAGGAAAGAGATCATAAAATTTATATAAAATCACTGAGAACAAGGCTTTAGCAAAAAGCAATAAAGTCTTAAAAGAACAAATGGCATTACTACAGGAAGCTCTCATGATAGGTAAGACAGAATGGCAATGCATGAAGGCAGATGTGCAAAACATAAAGAAATCTGTAGTGGAAATTACAGAGGGGGTGAATGTGAAATCACCTGAGGATAAAGGGAAAATGATTGCTCAAATAAAAAACCAGGAAGATAACGCAAGAGAAGAAACTAAAGGAGAGTACACCAAAGTTTCTAGAACTTGGGCTCAAGTTCTTAGCAATTCTACTAATAGGGAAGGAGAGACAAATATTCAGGTTGACAACACGTAAGATAACGAAAGCAAGGAAAGACAAAACAGGGCAACAAACATGATTATTAAAGGGGTGAAAGACTATGGGAAAAATGAATGTGCTCTTGACCTTGCAAGAGACTTCTTGAAAGACAAGTTGCTATGGCAAGGAAAAATATGCCAAGCATGGAGGGTGGGTAAGTTTAACGGGGAGAGGGCCGGGCCCATAAAAGTCATTATGCCTAGCTTGCATGATAAATATATCATTCTAAGCAAGAAACATCTCTTGAGGGGTTCTCGTTTTTTTCCTAGAAGAATATTTAACTATAAAACAACAGGAGGAAAGAAGGGAGGACATTTTAAAGGTTAGGGCAGCAAGAGATGAAGGCAAGAGAGCATGGATTTATAAAGGCAAAGCTGTGATAGCGCAATTTGGACCTCCTTCCAAAACAGAGCAACAAGATGGTAATAAAGAAGAGGCAACAAACTCTTCAACGGGAAATCAGAAAGCAAGGTCAGTATGGGAAAGTAGGGATGAAGACTCAAATGTGAGTCTTGCATGTCAAAATAAATAGCAATCAAGTCATACCCAAGTTTCCTTAAGATTAGTTTGTTGGAACTGCAGAGGTTACCCATGGGGACGAGGACCTGGGTTAGGGCCTATTGCGAAAGATAGAGACATAATTTGCCTCATAGAAACACATGAGCATGAAGGGTGCAAGACACCTTTGTTTGAAGGATACTGGAAGATGGCAATGTGGAACAAGGCAGCAGGGAATGGCAAAGGGCACAAGGGTATCATGGTTTTAGTAAGGGAGAAAGAAGGTCGTATCATTCAATTAGAAAAAGAAGACTCAAATTAGTAATTCATTTGGTTTAAAATATCAAAAAATGGAAACCACATCTGAACTGCAGCATGCTATTTTGCACCACAGGTTTCAAAAATCTACAAAGGTAGAGGGCTTGACCACAAAGATTCATTTGCAGCCTTAAAAGCGAATATTGCAAGATATTCACAGCTAGGTGAAGTCCTTATAGTGGGTGATTTCAATGCTAGGATTGCAAGTGAGCAAGCTAGCATAGTTTGTTGTAAAGATGATTGTGACCTTATTTGGCTTATAGAAGAAAGTAAGCATCAATGGGAAAGAATTTTAGAGGACAAGGGTTGCAATCTCTTTGGTGAACAATTGCTTACTCTATGTGGGGCCTTTGATTTAGTAATTTGTAATGGCTTGACTAGATGGGCAAAGTCCGGTAATTTCACTTGCAATACTTACAATGGAGTAAGTGTGGTAGATTATGTAATTTTCTCGGATGGTTTGTGCGAAAAAATGGAGGAAATTTTGATTGGAGATCAGTTGTGGGACTTGAAATCAGATCACAAGCCAATTCATTTATGTTTCTCGTGGATTGGAAAGAAACAATTAGAGCAAAAAATTCAGCATGTCCAACAAAATCCTCCACAGGGCAGAATTCTTTTGACCCCAGAAAATTGTATTACCTTCAAAAGGACGGTAGAGAGGCTCTTCGAGAAGGAGAAAATTACAATTCACAATCTTCATAGTCATGAATTAGCACATTTAATTCAATGCGCACTTGCAAAGTACAAAAGAGAAAAAATTAAGAACTTTGAAACAAATTGCTTTCCTGTTAATGATTGGTTTGACGAGGAATGCAAAAAGGCAAGGAGAATGTGGAACAAGTCAAACAAGGATAACAGAAAGCTCAAAGCTTACAAGCAGTTATTAATCAAGAAAAAGGCCGATTTCATAGTTTCAAGGAGGGAAGAACTAATCTTCCTTGGGAAAAATAATCCCAAATTATTTTGGAAGGAACTCCAACCGAAAAAGATACAAATTGAAAATAATATTACAGCTTCTAAATAGTTTGACTATGCAAGACAACTCTATGAGCAGGTTCCCAAGGTTGACCCTCCCCCCTTGGTCAACACTGATACTGAACTCTTCATGGTACAAGAGGTAGAGATGGGTATCAATAAGTTGGGTGTTGGAAAAGCAAAAGACTTAGCTGAACTCCAAGCAGAATATCTAAACTGGGGCTCAAAGATTCTTGCTCCCCACATTACAAAAATCTTCAACAACATCATACAACAAGGGCTCCCCACATATTGGACAACTAGTCTGGCAATATCTCTCTTCAAGAGCGGTGACGTCAATAATCCCTCCAATTATAGGACCATCATGATAAACCCTTTGTTTGCAAAGCTATTTGAAAGTATGCTAGAAAACAAAATTAGAAAATGGGAAGAAGAAAGAGATAAGCGTGCTAAAGGGCAAGTAGGTTTTAAGCCTAAACATTCCACAGTTTATCATTGTATAACTTTAAGACACATCATTGAAAAAGTTTGGGAGAAAATGGAAGAAGTCTTTTGTTGCTTTGTTGAGTTCAGAAAAGCATTTGATTCGGTTCCTAGGGATAAGCTTTGGCACAGAATGGAGGAACTTAGGGTTTCTAAACATTTGAGAGCAGCGCTGCATAGGTTGTATGAAGAGGTGAAAGTCAAAATTAGAACTTCAGCAGGAATTTCTGAAAGTTTTAGAAGCGATATCAGGATCAAGCAAGGTTGCCCACTGTCTCCTACCCTTTTTGGTTTATATATCAACAAGCTTGAGGAGTGGTTAAATTCACAAGGGGGTGATGGTATCTATTTGGGCAAGTTTGTTATAAGGCTTCTTTTGTACGTAAATGACCTTATTCTAATTGCTAAATCGGCTCTTGGTTTGCAAGAGCACTTACTATCCCTTGAGCATTTTTGTAGAAGTGTGGAGATGCAAGTCAACATCAACGAAATGAAAGTAGTGGTCTTCTCTATGAAAAGAAAACCTAACCAACATAAGTTCTACTTTGAAGGCAACATTCTGGAAGAATTTGCAGATTACAAATACCTCGGAATTGACTTCAACAAAAATCTAAGCTAGAATGGTTGTAGACAGAAAAGAACTTTGGGGGGTTGGAAAGCATTTTATCCTTTTCAAAATAGGTGTAGAGAGGCAGAGTTATGGGACTGGAAAACCACTCAAACTCTTTTTGGGCTTCTAGTGATTCTAGTGATTCTTTATGGTTGTGAACTATGAGCTAGCAGTGCATCCGACATGCAGTGGAGACAAATTGAGAAAATTTAGAAGTGTTTGATTACAAACAAATTTAAGATTAAAAGTGTAGTTCCTTATGATATCTTGTTAAGTGAAAGTTAAGTGAAACAGGCACTGCTCCTATTGAAGCAATTGCTATGGTGCGAATCATAAGGTATTTAAAAAAAATGAGCAAATGGAAGAGGGTAGATGGCCTAAGGTTGTCTTTAATGATAGATTGTGCAAGAGCAAAAAAACTTGGATGCACCAAAATAACAAATGGTTTAGTAAATGAGGTATTTCCTTAAACGTTTGTCCCATAAACAACAAAGAGGAAAAAGTTTTTGTTATGGAAAAGTTCCACAAGCTTACTTGGGATAAGGAGCTAGGAAGAAAGAAAAATTACTATATTGAAGTGTTTAATCCCACTCATAGTCATCAACCAAAAGCATACATAGAGGCCAATATCTCTTGGAGAGCCAAAATTATTATTGCTAAGTAAGTACTAATTCTCATCAACTCCCTTGTGAAACAGGGTGCTCGAAAAGGCCAAAGGAAGTGTGAGAGGAAAGAGTACACATTTTTTGGCCAAAGGAAGTGTGGGAGGAAAGAGTATGCATTTTTTGTTCTTCTGGAAAAGTGGAAACAGAAAAACATTTCATTTTAGAATGTGATGCCTTCAAAGACAACAGTGAAAATTATGCAAATAAGCTGACAACTAGCTCTTGGGATAATCTATTTAGCTAGGGGTTTGTGGAGATGCTGAGAGCATTTATTTTGAAGCTTCATAGAAAAAAGACCTAATACATCAAGCAGATGAAGAAACAATCTGCCCCATAAATTATCTTTATTCTTAGTTAAACATTTCAAAAACCATTTTTTTCTTTTTCCGAGAAACATCCCATAAATCTTAACTCTTCTAGAAATGAAAAAAGCTTGCGTGGCATGATGTGAAATTAGTTTTATTCTTCACAAAGGAAGAACGTGGCCGGATTTATTTCATAAAAACCCCATAAATCTTGACGCTTCAGAAATCGAGAAAAGCTTCTGGGCCATGGTGTTAGATTAGTTTTATTCTTCACAGACAAGAACGTTGCAACCTTTTGTGCCATCTTGTTAGATTGCATTTCACATTTAGTCTGTTACAGCTTCCCACCAGCACTCGTACGTTTACCATGTGCAGGCATTGTACCTAGACCGTAGTCAGTGGCTGGCAGTGCCACTTTCCTTTTCTGACACAGTACCTGCTGTTGCGCTGTCCACTGTGTACGACACCAGTCGATTTCACGAGAAATTAGCATAATCAAGGTAACTTTAACGACATAAAATGCTCGGGATGATCGTCCTGTAAAAGTTGTTCCCGGGCCAGCGAGGATCGTCCTGTAAAAGGTAACATCCAATTCTATTCATGGTCATACTTTAAGACCGAGACCCATTCACATATGTTTTAATGTTTGGCTGGGCAAACCCAGAGGAACAACAATCTAAACCATGTAAATCAAAGCTAGCAGTCATGGCTGAAGAAGAAAACCAGAAGCAAAACGCACATGTCGATCTGATCTGAAGCCCTTTTAAAAATATATAGTAAGCTAAATTTTAGCGATCATAGTCCTCTAAGGTTATCTTGCTATTTTAGTGACCCATTTAACAGACTCAGAGAAACAATAATCTAAATAACTGATACAGTAGGTTATTATCACAAAACACTAAAGAAAGAAAAGTGGTCTTTAAAGATATCATTGGTTGGGATAGAAAAGTGGTGTTTAAAAATATAATTGTTTTGAGATTTTAATGGCTATTAAGATAAATTAGTATGGAGAATCAATATTATTGACAAAAACCATGAATTATTTGAAGTGAAAAAATACTTAAAACTTGAACAAATCAACTTTACTTTACCTACAGTAAATCTAAGCGGCCATGGCCAAAGCAGAAAGCTCTAAGAAAAACGCACATATCGATCTGAAAAACCTTGTAAGATTATATATTAAACTTAGTTACCCACGCCTTACATATTACCAAATGCAAATGCAAATGATTCAAGGTAGTACAAGTCCAGCCCACCATAAGTAACTGGATAATACAAGATTACAGTTTGCAGACATTGAAACTGATAAACAAGAACTCGCAGAGTAGCAGCAGTGGCAACACACCAGCAGTATATACATATGAGAAAGTGAGAGAAAAGGGAATGGGTATATTGATGGGATCAAGCGAGCTGATCAGGCCAGAGGAAAGCTCCCATGGCATACTTGCGCTTCTGGTCAAGATCCCCCTTCACAGAGAGGCCATATTCCCTCAGCAGGCTATCAACTTGTCGCTCCTCCATTATTTCATAATCTTTCTTGCTGTATCTCGGATAGTGAAGAGGCAGCTGGAACACGGTGTTCTTCCTCCGCTTCTCCTCCTCTTCCTCTCTTCTTGGCTGTGTAGCCACCACCTCCATTTTCTCTATTTCTCTGGAAGTCTGCTTCTCCTAAAAATTGCCGATGGCGATGGCAGGCTGCACCAGAGAAAGTGGCTAACCTAACATTCACCTGCACAATAATCCTGCTGGTTTATATAAAATGGAAGCTAATCACTCAAACCATTAAAAAAGAAAAAATTGATAGAAAGATGCATCCAGTACAGTGCTGCTTGTATCACAAGTGGGGTCTTGGCCACCTCCAGAACGCATGAGCTCTGACGAAATCAGAAAGTCCAATTACTAATATAGTAATTATATTAGATTATCCATGGGGATTTTGGATAAGGTTGAAGCGGTGATAGTAATATTTGTGGGCCAGTGAACAGGTAGAGTGGATGTTCATGAAGCATGCATACCCACTGACCACAATTATTTACATTACTTTTTTGTTTTTGTTTTCTCTGCTTGTCCCCAAGTGCGACAAGTTCTTTTTGGAGAACTGCGAGAGCCACTCAACTCATGCCATCTTTTTCTCTTAAATGCACATTGTATTTTATTATAATTTATGTGGGCTACGTCTGCCCCCACTCCCTAGTCAAACAAATTGTTGTGATGGGGATTATTTACTAGCATGTGATGAGATCTACTATTGATTGTTGTGGGCCTAAATGCACGAAGGGTCAAAGTGGAGCGTGGTAGGTTTTGTTCCTTGACAATGGCAATGCAAATTGTAAAATCTGATGGATTGATTGATTTTGATAAATCAATAATAAAATTTATTTATTTTGAGTTTAGTTTTAGGTAAGAAATTATTTGTGTTTGGTTTAAGTTTAGCTTTAGGCAAGAAATTATTTGTGTTGGGTATAATTTTTATAGTTATATGAATTAAGTAGTTGGTAAATATTGATAGATATTAATTTATAATA